>CANSGD010001523.1:0-296229 GCA_947645195.1 Patellifolia procumbens | reverse complement strand
AACAACGATTTTGTACCTCAAATAAAGCATTATTAACAACTTTGTAATTTTTTCTATATCTTCCAACTTTTTGTAGATTATGCCAGACGTAAATTTCAATATCTAGTCAATAAAATAAAAAGAATAATTACAAATTAAGATACTCGTATTGAGATAAAATATGGTTAAACTTAACTGCACCAAACCCAAATCAAGCTCAGCCCTAATAAAAATAGTAATAATAATGATTAAAAATATAATAAACAAAATAATACTACCTCCGTTTTCCGAATATGCATGTTTGCTTTCGTCGTGACCAGAAAAAGTGTAAATGTTAGAGAGAAGGTTAGTAGGAATGAAAAAGTGAAAAAGTAGAGAGAATGAAAGAAAAGAGGAGAGAAGTGTAATAATTAGGTGGACCACCTTCCATTTATGGAAAGGTAGTCGTATCAAAAAACACACCAAAATGAAAATAAGTGTGTATTAAAAAAACGGAGGGAGTATATAGCAATAATAATAATAATAAATAATACTCTTGTTTTGAATATGTATGCTTACTTTTGTGTGTGGACCAAGGAAAAATTGCTAAAGAAGAGAAGGTTAGTAAAATAAGGAAAAAGTGAAAACGGTAGAGAGAAGGAAAGAGCATGAGAAAGTGTAATAATTAGGGGCCGAGCTCTATTTATGGGAAAATTTAGAAAGATATATATTTTAAAAAAATATCCCAAAATGGTAAAACATACATATTAAAAAGTGAAGGAAGTAATAAATAATAATAATAATAAATAATAATAATAATGAGATGTAAGAGTAAAGTATTGTCCAGAGCTGAACTGGAAGGGAGCATGGGAGAACAGACCCGTGTTCGATTGCCATTGATTCCTTTAAAGTAATTCAGATTAGTTAAAAAGATCTTGTATTAACATAGTAAGTCTCTTGAGCATTGCCTGAATTAAACTATATATATATATATATTATATATATATATATATATATATATATATAATATATATATATACGGGGTGGATCCATTGAAAACAAGGTTTATGCTGAAACTCAAAACAACACATTTGGGCCGTCCACGACTCAACAACCATCATCTAACGTCAAACAGCCACCCTGCTTTTAATTCAACAATTTTAAACAATCTGTATGCTCTCCGCTCATTAGGGTGAACAGCTTTCTCTGGTTCTCCGTCCTCAAAATTCTCTTCTAAATCAGCGTTGAGTAGCTTAATTCCTCTTCGTGATGAATTAGAAAAATTGAAACTGCTGCTACTTCTATCTCGTATGGAGCGAAATCCTTCAAACTCACCTGAAAATAGCTCAATTTTCTTGTGCATTAGTATTAATCTACAAGCTGTGAGGTAAGATTGACGATTTTCTTGCAAATATTCATTGACAAGTTGCGAAATTTTGCTTTTATTCCTAAGAAACTCTAACTTCTCTTTTACTTGTATGATTTAATTTATTTCGTTTTTGTTGTGAAATTTAGTATAATTTGCTTGGGTTGGGTGATTTCTTTTTTTTCGATTTTGTTTCAAATTTGCAAATTATAATTGAATTTGAAGGCTTATCTCATATAACGTGTAAGTAGTTGAGATATCAGGCGCACTTGTGAAAATCAAATAGAGGGCCCTTTCTGTCCAGTACAGCAACAACAAGGTGGTGGTTGGGTACTTGGTGGAATCCTGGCTCCCAAACGTCCTTTGTGAAGGCACTGCAAAACAAGGAGAAACTTTGGTGGTTTTCAGGATCGCCTCAACGATGCCTAAGTCAGTCCAAGTTGTTTTGACGCATCTGTAGTAGAGAGAAAACGAGTATCAAGTGCATGTATTTTGTGAGTGTTTGATTGAACGTGTCTTATCCATGGATGGGCATGGGTATTTATAATGGTATACTACCAGAACTGATCATAAGAAATATGCCTTTGGAAGTCGCCAAGTGAACAAGTTTCACCAAACTCCAGTCTAGAGGTTATGTCCGGAGCGGTCTGCCTGAGGTGGCCTTGCTCTGCTCCAGACGCTCTGACGTGAAGGGGTGGGACCAGCGGTCTGCTGCCATCTGGAGGTCTGCTGGGCAGACCTATACAATTTGCCCCCCGGACCCAGTATTTGCAGACTGCAATATGCACGTGACTATCTGGGGGGTGCTCTTCACAAACTCCAGAATGCTTCCATTTTTCCCGCCCATTTGGTTGGGGTGTTGAGTAAGTAATACATCCATTGAATTGAATTGAATTGAATTGAATATGCCACTTGGGTTCCCAAGGAATGTAATGATGACAAGTTGGTGCTGGGGTGGACGAATTATGCCTATTTAAAGACTGAATCACCTTTTGTGAAGCTTTTCAGTTTCTTCTTCTTCGAACTCTTTGCTTTCAAACTTTGGCTATTTTTATTCAAGAATTTCTTTTCGCCCTAGCCATTTTCAAGTGATTTCTCTCGATTATCCTGGGATTTATTCTGCGTTTGGAGCTCGATTTGTGTTGAAACTGTTGCGTTTGTGGCTTTCGTCTTCTTTTCTCGGCGTCTTCCTGTCTCTATCTAGGGAAACTATTTTTCCCAGATCTACTTTTTGATTTTTCCTTCAAAGATGGCTCGGATGTGATCTTCTCTGTGTTTATGGATTTTCCCCTTTTTCCTTCTGTATGCACTCATTTGCCTGTGTTTTTGAGGTTAGGGTTTTTTTCCTCTGGTCTTCAGATGTGATTGTTTATTTCTCTGTTTCATAGATCTGTTGGGTGTTGTTTCATTTACGTTCTGCCGCTCTGGGTGGTAGGCTCTGCTCTGCTTCTTCAGCTGTCTACTGTTGTTTGTGGGATTTTTAGGGTTTGTGGGATTTACCCTGTTATCCTCTTTATTTGCTGGTTGTAGGCCTGTGCGTTTCTTCATTGTTTTGTTTGCGCTATTTGCAAGAAAATATCCTATTTCTTGGCTATCTCTGATCTTCACATACCATACATATCCTCGCCCCCCAGTCTGGTAGCTCAGTCTGCAGGTCTGAGGTGCCACACTGCCGTTGCATGTATCTTTTGTAAGAAAAGCAAGAAAATATCCTATTTCTTGGCTATCTCCTGATCTTCACATACCATACATATCCTGCCCAGTCTGGTAGCTCAGTCTGTAGGTCTGAGGCGCCAGACTGCTTCGCATGTATCTTTTTGTAAGAAAAGCAAGAAAATATCCTATTTCTTGGCTATCTCTAATCTTCACATACCATACATATCCTCGCCCCCCAGTGCGGTAGCCTGCCTGTAGGTCTGAGGCTAGACTGTCTTTGTGTTATGACTTCAAGTCTGATATGTTGTCTTCTGTTTCTTGTGTTGTGTAGAATGTCTACTAGTCTGCTGCCTCCTGGGAGTGGTGGGGTATCTACCTCTTCGTCCGAGCTGGATGAGCCTTACCCGATGGACACTCAGTCCTCGTTTATAGTTGGACCTGCCTCGTTGTAAGGACGAGGTGGTTCCAGAGGAATGGGAGGTCTTTGACCCCTGGAACGCTTTACGCAAGGAGGTGTTGGGTCCTGAAACCAACAGGTTCCCTCCCAACTACAAGTTTAAGCCTACTCTGCCCACAGTCAAATGGGACTACAGTGCCAATGAGATGCGGCCATGCCCTTCTATGACAGCAAGGGCAAGCCTTACTAGGCGAAGAAATCTGCAGAGTGCGGTTAAACGGGAGGATGCTGCGTACTGCCTTGAGATTGCGGAGATCAGACCTGCTTCGCGGATCTTGGCAGTACTTCCCAAGGAGGGTCATAGCAGGCAGATGTACCAGAGGGGTACACGGCTGTTTTTCTTAAGCAGTTGAGTTTGGGCTTAGATTTCCCATCCACTGGTTTTTGGAGCGGAATTTCTGTGAGTACCATATGGCACTCTGCCAAGTCAATCCCCAGTCTCTGAAGAAGGTTTTGGGGTTCATTTGGGTCTGTTAAGTTTACGCTTCCCCCTAACCATGAAACTTTTCAGTGTCTGTTTTACTTTAAGAGGATGGGTGAGTACGGCTACTACAGGCCCGGTGCGAGCCAACTATCTGACGGTCTATCCAGTCGATCTCACTCGAAGGATTAGGGGATAGTTTCGCCTCGCCGGTACCGACAGACGAGGGGCTCCCATATAATTTAAGGCTCCTCTGCGCCACATGGCGCGTCAGAAGCAGTTGGACCCTCATGTGCTGAACTGGGACGAGTGGGTAGCTCACTACTACTTCAAGTCCAAATCCAAACCTACTGCCGGGAAGCAGTTTCTTCCCAAGTACTGGCTGTCGCATCACTACGCGATGGTTCAGAATGCTCTCCTGAGGATAGCCATCTGTCCCCCCGACTCATACTACTGGTAAGTCGTTCGCCAGCCCTTAGCTCCAAAATAACAATTTTCCTTCTGCTATGCTCCATGGCATTCATTGTTTAGCGTTCGCAGCCCCGTGCGAAAGTTTGTTCGTGAAGTGATTAAGTGCGGGTCTTGAGCTCGTGAACATGTTCTGCCCTTTCCATTATTCTCTGTCTGTTGTCTGACTTGTAGCTAATGAATATTCTGATATTTGCACAGACTTCGGGTCCGCCATCCCTTGGGAGCTGGGTCTGACGCCAGTTCCTCGGTGCGCCAGAGGTACCGTCCGGTACCTGACCCGGGGACCTTATACTGTCCTCGACTTCATTAGGGAGATTAACATCTACTCCCTTGACCATCCTTCCTCCGGACCAAGCGCCCGGAGCTTGTAAATAAAGTTTACCTGGGGCGACCCAGCCGGGAAAGGGCCCCTCAGCCACTATCACTGAGATTGAGTCTGGTGACGAGGAGGAGGCGGCGGCTGTTCCTCCATAGACTCTGACGTCCCCGGCGTCCTGTGACGCCAGAAGACGATGATGATGATAACGCAGAGGAGCCAGCACTCTATAAGGGACCGTTCTGGTTATTGAACCCCCTGCAACAGCTTCCTGTGCAACCAGGTACTGTTTATGATGATCAACCTACTCTTTCTGTTTGTGTACATTCGCAGACTTCTCATCTTCTGCTTATTTTCAGAACCACCTGTGGTGGAGGATGCCTAAGGGAGAGCCCGACCAAGCGATGACAGAGTTCGACAGGACGGAGGCAGAGGCTGCCTCAGTCTGATAAAGCTGTCGGGAGTCTCACTAGGGATGATAGAGTTTGACAGGACGGAGGCAGAGGCTGTCAGTCTGATAAAGCTGGTCGGAGTCTCACCAGGCGATGACAGAGTTTGACAGGACGGAGGCGGAGGCCGCTAAGACTGTCATAATTCAGTCTGCAGAGGGCCGCAGTGAGGACCAGGTGCGTTAGATAAAGCTTCAGACCCAGACTGCTCTTTTCTTACAGATTACTTATTATCTGAGTGCTCTTGATTTTCCTGTTTCTATTTTTGATGTGATAGATCCCGCTGGGCAAGTCCACGCCTGTTCAGACAAAACCAGGAGGTGCTGGAGCTCCTCCAGCATGAGAGGGTGGAGCAGCAGAGCTCGTCTTCGTCCCAGTGGTGGGAGACTATCGAGCCCCCTGCTCAGAAGTCTACTCCTTCGCCCATAGGCCTACTCCTCCTGGGTAGGAAGCGCTCCTCCTCCTCCCAGAGGCTTCAAGCATGTCCTTGTCCCTACTCCTGAGTAGCTGGCGCGCGTGGTTAGTGCTTTTCTTTTCTTCTCCTTTGTCTTACAATTTTCACTAGCTCTGTGCCCTATTTTGCTGACGACATTGTTACCTTTTGTCTTCTTCAGCAGCAATTGAGGGCGAAGAAGGTGCAGTGTGTTGTGGCTCTTCATACCTCTGCTACAACTGCGGGCCAGCCAAAGTCCCTGCAGGGCGCCAGAAGACTTTAGCTGAGCCTGAGGTCTCTTCACATTCCCAGAAGAGACCAGCAGAGAGGCACTGTGAGGCCGAGCTCCCCCTCAGAAGAAGACTCGTCTCCCTGCTGACTCCCCTCGGATCATTGTTGTTGAGGACGACGTCGTCACCAAAGGCGCGTACCCCTTACCTGGCCCCAGCTCCGGCCTTTTCCCTTAGTGAACTGACTGGTCTTCCCTTGGCTCGGGCTCCTCTGCTTCCGTGTATTTTGTCCTTCTGCACAGCTCAACATTTCTGAGCACCAGATCCCCTACCCAGGGCCTAGCCCTCACCTTCCGGTTATAGTATCCGCTGACTCTGGCTTTGTAGGCTTCGATTCTGAGCCTAGCTTCGTTTCCTGTACTCATCCAGCAGATCTAGATTCGTTGCTCTAAGGCTTCTGCTGTTCAGACCTGGCTCAAATAGGCTGATCCTCAGACTCTCGGACCTGATCTCAACAGGCATGACAGCCTCAGAACCATATACTAGGTAAGGGGGTCTGCCCAGTTGACTCCCTTTGACTGTGGTTCTGATTGACCACAGAGTGTTAGGCAGCTCCTTCTAGCCACTTAGTTTTCTGTTCCGCCAGCTTCTTTTGCAGACTGATCAGGATCTGTTGTTAGTCGGCTTCGGCCTGACCATTGCACTGAGGGTTGCAGACTGAAGATAGGGCATATTTGATCCCAAACTGCTCCAACCACCCTGACAGGGGCATGTTGTCAAACTGTCTCCCGTGGTCGAAGACGAAAGCCTTCGGAATCCCGTATCTGTGATGATGCTCTGCCACAAGAATCCCTTCTGACGGCTGCTTCGTGATGGTGGATGGGGCTTCGCCTCTATCCACTTAGAGAAGTAGTCTACCCCCACAATTAACCATCTCTTCTGATATTGGGCCGTTGCGAGGGTCCCAGAATGTCCATCCCTCATTGGTGAATAGGATAGGGTTGTAGATCGGCATGAGGTCGTTTGCGGGCAGCTTGATGTTTGGCGCGAACTTCTGGCAGCTGTCGCACTTTTTCACCAGTCTCAGAGTCAGCTTTCATTGTGGGCCAATAGTAACCGGCTCTGAGAGCCTTATGGCGAGCTCTGGTCCAATATGGTGTCTGCAGAGTCCCTGCTGGATCTCTCTCAATATAGAAGTCTGCATCTCTTGCCCTACGCATTTGAGTAAGGGCAGAGAAGACTTCCTGTACAGCTTGTCCCCGATCGGGCAGTTCTGCATGCTGTCAGCTTGAGCTTTCGCTTCATCATCCCTTCGGTAATTTACCAGTCTGCTTATACTCAGCGATCTCCGTGATCCACTTGGCATATCCTCCAGCTCCAAACTCGCTCTGCATCCTCGCAGATTGCACTGGTGGGTCTGACTTCCACCAGAACATACCGATTCAGCTCCTGCAGCTGCTGCTTCCCAATTTGGACAGAGCATCTGCTTGTGCGTTCTGTGCTCTAGGCACTTGTTCAATTCTAAAAGTTTCAAAATTTGAAATCGAGACCTCATCCTGGCTAGGGTAGCTCTGCATCTTCGGCTCCTTGGCCTCATACTCCCCCTTGACTCTGGTTGGTTACCAACTGAGAGTCAATTTTAGAGGGACGTGCTTGGCAGAGCTGCAGTCCAGCGATGGCTGCTTCGTACTCTGATTCATTATTGGTTGCTGAAAACATGAACTTCAAGCCGTATTCAATGATTTTCCTTCCGGGGTTCTGATGACCACGCCTGCCCCAGATCCGTTGATGGTTGCAGACCCATCTGTAAAGACTTCCCAGGCTCTGGGCTCTCCTACTGCTTCCTGATAGGCACACTCTGCTAAGAAATCAGCCAGAGCTTGTGCTTTTATGGCGGTTCGTGGGGCGAATTTGATGCCGAACCTCCAGGGCCAGTTCATGATTCTCCCTGATTTGTCTACCTTCTCCATTGCCTTTTCCAGAGGCATATTTGTCAGCACAGTGACGGGGTGTGCGTCGAAATTTTGCCTCAGATTTCTGGTGGCAGCACTACTGCGTAGGCTGCCTTTTCTATCAATGGGTAGCGTGTTTCTGCACCCGTGAGGGTGTGGCTCACAAAGTATACCGGTCGCTGCTTCTTGTTCTCTTCCTTCAGCAGGACTGCACTCACAGTTGCAGCAGTAACGGCAATGTACAGGAAGAGAGCTTCGCCTGTCTTGGGTCTGGCCAGTGTTGGCAGACCAGAGAGGTGTGACTTCAACTTCTGGAATGCCTCCCTCTGCTCTGCTTCCCACTTGAACTATTTGTTCCCCTTCAATATTTTGAAGAACGGGAGAGCTTTCTCGGCACTGGGCTATGAATCTGGACAGATTCTGCCTGTCAGCCTTTGGATGTCTCTGATGCTTTTAGGCTCTGGCAGATCCATAGCTGCCTTCACTTTGTCGGGATTCGCGTCGATCCCCCTTTCACTGACCAGATAGCCCAGAAATTTCCTGACCGTACTCCGAACACGCATTTTTTAGGATTCAGTTCATACTGTGTTTGCGGAGATTGGCGAAGGTTTCCTTGAGGTCTGCTATATGGTCAGTCTCAGTTTTTCTCTTAGTGATGACGTCATCCACGTACACCTCCAGATTCCTTCCCCTCTGACCTGCAAAGACCTGTACCATCAGCCTTTGATAGGTTGCGCCTGCATTCTTCAGCCGAAGGGCATCATGACATAGCAGAATACCCCGATAGGGGTGATGAATGCCGTCTTCTCTTTATCTGCATGATCCATGAAGATCTGATGGTATCCGCTGAACGCGTCCTTGAAGCTGAGCAGAGCATGACCACTGGTAGAGTCTACCAGCTGGTCGATTCTTGGCAAGGGATAGCAGTCCTTGGGGCAGGCCTTATTGAGGTCTGTCAAGTCAACACACATCCTCCAGCTCCCGTTCGCCTTCTTAACCATCACCAATTGGCTAGCCATTCTGGGTACTTGCAGGGCTCTATGAACCTGCCTCAAGCAGCTTCTGAACTTCTTCCTCGATGGCTTTATTTTTCTCCGCAGAGTAGTTCCTCCTCTTCAGCTTCACAGGTCTGTATCCTGCAGCAGTGTTTAACTTGTGGTTGATGGTGGCGGGGTGTACCCCAGGCATCTCAGCCGCTGAGAAGGCGAACACATCGCATTCTCCTTCAGCAGACTGATTAGGTTGACTCTGGTTGATCCAGGTCTTTACCTATTCTGACTGTCCTGCCTTCTTCCGGTCCCAAGAGTACCTCTTCGGTCTCTTCCCCCGGTTCAGGCTTATTTGCTTCCTGCTCTGCTTCTGGCCGAGCATCGGCCTCACTGATAGCAGCACACTCTTCCTTTCGTTCCTTAGCCTCTTCGGCCTTTCCTTCCTTTCTTTCCTTCCCGGCTTCTTCAGCCTAGTCCTTCTTGGCTTCTTCAGCCTCTTTCTTCTTTCCTTCTTTCTTTTCCTTTCTCCTCTTCCTCCTGGACCCAGAGTGGTCACGAGGAGGAGGTCTTTTATCCTTCTTCAGAGCGGTCAGATTGTACGACCTAGCTGCTCTCTGGTCTCCCTTCAGTCTGCCCACCTTTCCAGTGCTGCTTAAGAAAAGCATGGTCTGATGATGGGTTGACGGGATTCCCTGTACTGCTCGATGAACTTCCTTCCCATCAGAGCGTTGTATGGTGACGGGAGGTCCACTACCAGAAACTCTTGCACCACCGTTCTCTTCACTCCGTTCTGCCCCTCTGTGGTCACTGTCAGATGTATTTTCCCCTCTGGGATGATGGAGTTCCCCGTGAATCCGACGATTGGAGTTCCTCCTTGCTTCAGCATTGAACGATCCAGCTCCATTTTATCGAAGGTGTCCTTATAAAGGATATTCACGGTGCTCCCGCCATCTAACAGTATTCTTCGCACATCTACTCTGCTAATCTCCAGAGTGACCACAAGAGGGTCGAGTGCGGGAAACTGATGCCTTTGCAGTCTTCTGCCGTAAAGGTCATGTTTGGCAGGTCTGGGCTCATTTTTCGTGGTTGATGGAGTAGAGGTTGGGTGGTGAGCTGCCCAGATGAGCTCTCTCTCCCCCCATCGAACTAGAACTGCCAAATATGACGTATACCGTCTTCTTTTTCCCTTCCTTGATCTCTGCCCGCTTGTCCTGCAATTTCTGCCCTTCGCTCTGTTGCTCATTCTCCTTGATCCTCTGATTCCAGGCTAGGTACTCTTTGAAGTAGCCTCGTCTGATCAGGCTTTCCAGATCATTTTCCAGGCTTATGCAGTCCTCTGTACTGTGGCCTGGCGCCTCATGGAAAGCGCAGAACTCTGCCATGTTGGAGCCTAGGCTTCTCTTCTTGGTGGGGTGGTGGTCTGTGCCACCTGCTGTCATCTCTGTTGGTCAGAAAGATCTCACCCTTGGCGCGCTGAGGTTGCTATAGTTGTTATATTTCTCCTGGACCTTCAACCGGTCCACTTCTCTCTCTGCTTCTTTTTGTTTTTCTCTCCCTCTGCTCTGATGGGGCCTGGGGCCTCCAAAATTCAATCTGCCTCCCATGAACTGGTGCTCATTCTGCCTGGTATCCTGTCTGGCAGGTCTGCCTGTTTCTGCTCCGTGTGTCGATGCTTTGTTGAAGTCTTCGACAGCTATTTATTTTTCTGCTTGGGCCTCGCTGAGCTCCTTCATGGTGACCCATTTAAGGTCATCTCCTGAATTTACTGGTGCGGGGTAAGGCGTTCCTCAGATCGAGCTCTGGGATGTGCACCAGCTCTTTGTTGAACCTCCCTATGAAATCCCGCAAGCTTTCATTCTGAGTCTGCTTCAGCAATAGCAGCTCATGTGTGGATTTGTTCCTCCTACTTCCGCTAACGAAATGCTCTTTGAATCTCTTCTTCAGTTCATCAAAGTTAGCAATTGTCCCCTGGGAATAGTCTTGAACCAGGTCTGAGCTATCCCCGACAGAGTGGCAGGGAAGTGTCTGCACCATGTGGTCTCATTGTAGTTTCCTAGGTCCATGTGGGTCTTAAAGGCTGCCACATGCTCCTTTGGGTCTCCCTCCCCCTTCAAACTTGAGATTGGATGGGAGCTTCGCTTCGACACTCTGGCCGCAATGATTTCAGGTGTGAAGGGAGGATTTGGAAGGAGACCTAATCTCCCCTCTGCTGGTGATACCACAATGGGTCTGGAGTTGACTCTGTGGGTTATGAGTCCTCTGAGATCTGTGGGGGCTCCACTATCGCCAGAGCCCTCCTCTGGTATTGTTCAATCTCAGGCTGACATGCCTTCTGATCGTTCCGCCACCAGGCGCAGACAGGGCCTCTTCAGCTCCTGAGGTTCTGGGCCGCGGTTGGACATTTTGAGCCACGCCTGGATTTCCTCTGCGGATAGATCTCCTGCTTGAGCCTGCCGTATACCCTGTGGGTGTCAATTGCTCGAACATGCTGGGATGATCCTACTGCATTATCTCAGTATCCCATTCTGCTTCCTGCCAACCCTTCTTGATATACCTAGGTCCAGAGCGGCTAGATAGGCCATACTCCGACGTCGGGGTGGGTGTGATGTTTGTCATGTTGTACCCGCATAGGGGGTCTGCTGTGGCTGTCTCCTCTTCAGATGACAGCTGCAGATGCCTTCGAACCGAACCATGTGTTCTAGTTCTCCTTCTCTTTCGAGCAGGTTGGCTTCCAACAGTTTGCATAAACCGTTGGCAGACTGCAGCACTTGAAAGGCTGCTTGGAGTTGCTCCGGTGTGGGGCATGACCACTAAGCTGCTTGGCTGTGGGGTCTGCCTGGTTTCATGGCGGGGGGTGATAGTGTTATCCTCCTGCCTGATCTGGTGGTAGCAGCACTACCCTTCTAGTTGATCTCGTGTTGAAAGTTGCTTTCTCCTCCTGAACTGTCGGAACCGAGCGTTTCTGAGGTTGGAACCACCATTGCGAAGTTGTAGATTGGGCTTTTCTACTCTTCCTCCTTCTAGCGCCAAATTGTTTCTGTCCAAGACAGCAACAGAGTATGTGGTGTGGATACTTGGTGGAATCGTGGCTCCCAAATGTCCTTCGTGGTGGTGGTTACCTGCAAAACAAGGAGAAACCTCGGGGGTGGTTCCGAGGATCGCCTCTCCGATGCCTAAGTCAGTCCAAGTTGAGCACAAGATCTCTAGTAGAAAGAAAACGAGTATCAAGTGCAAGTATTTTGTGAGCGTTTGATTGAACGTACCTTATCCATGCATGGGCATGGGTATTTATATGAGACATGGACTTGCAACTGACCTAGCAAAGTGAGTGGGCCTCTTTGGAAGTGGGCCAAGGTGGGAACAAGGCCTTCATTAAACTCCAGCCTAGAGGTTATGTCCGGAGCGGTCTGCCTGAGGGGGTCTGCTCTGCTCCAGGCGCTCTGACGTGGAGTGGTGGGACCAGTGGTCTACTGCCATTTTGAGGTCTGCTGGGCAGACCCCATACAAGCGGTAAGATTCATGTGAGTTCCGATAGGATGATATGCTCAATTTACTTGATTTAGCTCATTATATTCGTAGCCGAGTTGAGTTAGTTCTGCAAATGTAGCCGAGTTAAGTTAGTTTTGGATGTTATTAGGTTTTGGATATACTTCTAAAAATTAGTTCAAGCCTTAAGATGCTGATTTTTTCATTTGCCGAACTATGAACTACATTTGATTGGTAGTTTTGTTGTGATGCTTGTGTATTCAACTACTGTTAATAGGCATTACTTTTTGTTGTTGTTGAGGTGTTTTAGTGTTGAGGTCTTGCAGTTGGGTTATAGTTTAACCCTTTTTCTTGTATGTACCACCTTTTGGTTGAGTGTACCCCTTTAACTTGAAAGTCTTTTTGTTCCAATGACCATTGTTGCTCGTGTTGACTTGCTGTCGGGAAGCTGGCTACAATTGTCAGATTGAGTGCGTGAAAAATCTTTCTTGGTACCACTGTATTTATTTCATTACATTGATTTAGTCACAAACAGCATCAACAATAGTCTGGATTTCATCTCACTCAGAGTACAATCAAGAGTATGACTAGCTGAATTAATGGCCAGTTTATTTAGTTCATGGAATTTGGATTTTTTTTATTTTCTGTAATTGCTAGGAAAATATTAGCCTAATTCTTGGGTCTCTCACCATTATTGGATATCTTTTCTTGCACAAATATTTATTTCATCAAATAGAGTTTTTGAATATTTATATGTGGTACCATTATCATTTCATTAAAATATGGATGAGTAGTTTTGCAGATTCAAATTTCATTATCTCTAGACTTTCTTAGGGATAATAGACAGTAATAACACACAGGAGCAGCTCATATCGTTAGCCAAACGACTTAATAGAGTTAAAGAATTGGTAGTTACTGATTTTGGAACTCTAGAGGCTTAGGAAAGTTGAAACATATAAGGAAAGGTGAGCTACTGTATTTGTGGAACTAGCATGTTTGTTTGTATGTGTGAGTGAAGGCGCACGCTTGTGCACCTGTATTTGTCCAACTAGCATTTGTTGTTTTTATAATTGTCACTTGTTTGTAGTCATGTACAGTTAGCCAATTCGTAATAAGTTATTAGTAAGGATTGGCATTACTGTAAAAGCATGAGTCAAGTTTATGGATTGAGCACTATACTATTAATCTATATTGTTTATTTGTTTGCTGCTATTGACACTTAAATTATTTTGTATACCTTAGCATTGTTTGATTCCTTTTATTAAGATAATAATATATTTTAGTTCGTATGAACTTCCTATGTTAATTTGATATTATGTGTACTTGCTTTCTACTTACTTGTATCCCCTTTTGCCTAATATATTAGAGTATGACATAAATCAAGTTATGTACTCGTATATATATCGTTCGACTCTTCTAAAAAATGATATGGCTTGCGTGTACCATCACAAAACCTATTAGCTCAAGTGGTAGAGCATTGTGTAATTGTACAAAAGATGTAGGTTCGAATTTTACGTAGGTTAAATCGTATAGGTATCTCTTATTATTCAAAATGTACCCATTTATTTTTTGAATGTACCCTTTTTAACTTCAATAATAAGATGTACTCTTTTCTTGAGAGTTCGTCTATCAAAGAGTGGGTTTGATGCTGCCCGGATTCAGTAAGTAAAAGCTTGAATGTGAGCCTCTTTGAAGAAATTTTTTTCCTTTTGTAGTTGTACATCTTTCACTTTAAATGTACCCTTTTCTAATAAATACGCACCTTTGTAGGTTGGCATTTTAACTTTTTCGGCATTTCAACAAATAATTGGCTAGTAAGCTCAATTTTCACTCCTTCCCATTTATGTTTATTTCTCAATCTCATGTAATTATATTACTACAAATGATGGTGCTACAAATAATGGTCTTGTTGATGGTTTATGATATTTTCAGAGATTTACTTCACAAGTGTGTGCTCACCTACAAGCAAAAAGTGTATTGATATTAGAATATGGTGCTTCGGTTACATAAAAACCTATTAGCTCAATTGATAGAGCATTGTGCAGTTGCACAAAGGATGTAGGTTCGAATCCTACATAGGTCTACTTCAACGTTTACCCGTTTTAACTCTAAATGCGTCCATGTTATTCTTAATTGTAGCCCATTTGATTCTAAATAAATTATATATAGGTTGACACTATCCTTGACGGTAACCCTTTTAAATTTTAACTCATAATGCACCCTTTTAATTCTTGATTGTAGCTGTAGCTCATTTTATTCTAAATAATTTATTCATAGCTTGAGACTATCCTCGACGGTAAACTTTTTAACACTCAATGCTCCTTTTAACTCTAAATGCACCCCTTTTGTTCTTAAGCTCCTTGTTTGATTATAAAGAATCGTTGCCCATTTGGATTGTGTTGATAATTCATTGCCAACCAGTTCTTCTTCTAGAACATTTGTCTTACTGCTGACTTGTATGCTTGATAGTCATATTAATGTAATTCAATGGCAACTTCATCTTTTTGAGAGGATATTCAGTTATTTTAGCTGATTAAATGTGGCCATGCTGGAAATACATCATGGGAAATTTGGAAGTGGCATTGGTTGTGTCTGATTTGGTATGGGTAGTTTAGAAGGCAGATGTTACAAACCAACATATGCTCAGTATGAGATGCCATCGAGTTTTTCTGGTTTTAGATGTGATTCTAGAATCGTTCATGTCAACATTGAAAGTGAGTTCTGAGTATTTTGTCTTAGTCTCCTATAATAGTTGATGAAATTAGTATACTAAATGCTTAAATTTTGTTGATTAGGAAACCTTTGATTAGACTAGGAGCAAATATGCTTGCCAGGAAAAGTGATCAAGTACATTCCCAGATATGGTAGTTTGTTCCCTGCTCGAAATGAGTATTACTTTGGGATGATTGACGTTAGACTATGACTACGATATCAATAAGACAATAAGCGGTTAAAGAATGCCTATGAATCTCTACAAGCTGATCAAATTATGAGGGATTTGAAAGTTTAGTGTAGGAGAAATGAGAAAATCATATTTATTTAACCTATGTAGGATTCGAACCTACATCTTTTGTGCAATTGCACACTGCTCTACCACTTGAGCTAATAGGTTTGTATGAATTAGAAATTTTCGTAAGCTTTCTCTAATAAAAAAAAGTGCACTAACACTCATGTATGTGCTTTAGGATAAACTTATTGAGACTCGTGTTTCAAAGACATTATTTTTCTGATTATATAAGCTTGTATTAGTGTATATAAGCTTGTAAGGACCACGGTGATAGCTCCAGAACCGATTTCCAGGGCTTAATGAGAATCAAAAGAAAGTCATTATCCATGTTCATGCATGTACTCGAGATCAAAGATACCTTGCGCACTATCCTGAGATTTACTATGTGTCATGCTTCAACAACACACTCATAAGCTATGTCCGTATCCTGGGAAAGAAAATCGAGACATCAATGACAAAACATAAAACATTTTAAATCGAAGAATATCCCTTACACATATAAAAACCTCAGTTTCATTACCCTACTTGGAAGTTGCCACCATATAGGATGAGCATGTTGGTGCTTAACCTCTGTACTATACATAATCCAAAATTTGAAAATCCTTATCATCTTCTTCTTGAGACTTCTTCAAAGGTTCTTTGATTTTTCCTCAACTCAATCATGAATCCTCACTAGCTCCAATAACTAGTGAATCTTAGAGAGCAAAAAAAAAATCATTGACATCGTACACTCATGTACAGATTAACTAAAATTGTTCAATTTTCAACTAAATGTGCTCAATATTCAACTAAATGTATCCCCTTTGAACAAGGAAAAAAACATAGCCACTAAATATAACTTACTGATCGTATTAATAGTATAGGGATATTGTACAATACATGATACCCACGTAATTTGAATGTCCTAACCTTGGAAAAAAACCTGAGAATGAGGTCCAAGAAGACAAAGCTTTAATGCCCACTGAAAAGAAATTAATAAGCAATCTGAAAAACATTGTACAAGCCTAGTTAGTCAAGCAACCAGTTTACAGAATACCTAATCCCCTTTTCAACCAATTGTACCCTTTTTTCAACCAGTTATAGCCCTTTCTTAACTAATTGTAATGCCAACTACAAACTATTTAATCAATAAGTTTGAGTATATTATCCATAGATAAGAGGTTAAATTTAGAAACCGAAACACTGAAGAACAAAAGGGATATTAAAGTCCATACTTGTAACTACTTCAAATCTACTTGTACCCTTTTCCCCTAAATTGTACCCGTTTTAAATAAGAATAAAATGGTAGTAGCACCTTAGAGCAACTACATTCATGATCTATTTGATCATAAAAATAGATCATAAAGCATGAACAAAAAAATGGACTACACTCATGAACAAAATTAGATCACATTGTGATCAACTAGTTCATGAGAAAAGCAAAAACTGGCTCAATCACACAGTGACATGTGGCGTCAATTTTTTGTTTAAAACTTCAAAATAAAATATCTGAAAATCTACTAAGTAAGAAAATATATAAAAAATACTAATGGTTATATTTTGTTGAAATCTATAAATAGACACCCACTTTGCTATACTTTTATATACTTTTGAAATTTTAAAATTTTCAAGTACATAAGTAATTGTTTGATCATGAGTGGGGTGCATTTGATCAAATTGATCATAAAACATGATAAAAATTTTAAGATGAGTGAGAATGTGGTAGAGAGAGAGAGAGGGATGATGTGTTTTTTTTGTTCATGAGTGTTACTAGGATTAATCTCAATATGCGCTATAAGCAGGCCATAGAATTATACACTCAAAAGTAGGGAAAAACCAATTTAACATTGATTTCGAACATACCAGTATCGAAGTTTAATTATTCAACGCATCAACAAAGTAAGTAATCTAACAAGTGTTCATCAGTGGCCTCTAAATTTCAAAAACCACTACCAATAATTAATTTTAACCCACTCTAGAAGTAGAAGCTAAGCAAAAGTAAATTTGTTAGATTCAAAACACAAATTGCTTGTCAAGGGATTACAAATCCGAATACACAAAATCGTAAATCTTTAGATTTTTGATACAATTTGGAAGAAAAATAATCGAGCCATAAGAAGTAGAGGAATTCTAATAGAATAATAGATAAAGCAATCACTTAGTTTTTGTTTATAGTAGATTCTTGATATTCAAATGGTAATCAAGTCTATAAAGCAATTCATTTGATTAACAGTAACCTATGAAACCTAAAATTGAAATAAAGAAATTGAGTTTATAGTACTTACATTAGGAAGACATACAAATGATACAAGAAGTTGAGATGTGCGAGAATTGCAACAAGAGAATCTTTGAGAGAGGTAATGAAGGACTCAATTTTTTGGAACAAAATCAGTGTAACAAAAACTACCGTCTACAGGTTGAATTACTTCCTAAAAACTAATAACCGATTTTTTCAAAATTTTTAGATATAACTCAAAATCGAAGCTAAAATTCCTAGAATCTAGGTAGAAAATTGACAAATTGAAGCAAAATAAGTTTTTTTTTACCCAAAAAAGGTAGAAGAAGCTAGAATCAACAGGAAATAATTGAACACCAAACACATACCGCAAATAAGTACAACAAATCTCAATAGCAGTTCCGCCATTTAGGTCTTTGATGATCTTCGATCTTCAATCTTTGAAAGTGAAAATTTGGATTTTCAATTTCCTCTCATATCGCCATAGCTCTGGATTGCAGTAGAGAGAGAAAGAGAAGCGAGAAGAGGGCTCAGAGGAGGAGAAGATAGACTTCAGTAAAATGAAATTTGGGTAGCATAAGTTTTTTTGGGGAATCAATCGTTCAACATATCTCGTCCGTTAAATCTAATCCTACGGCTAATATGAGCTGTTTTCAGTTTTCAGTTTAGTAGGTGGTTTTTACCATATATATATATATATATAGGGGTGGGATCCCATGAGGACACCCCCTTATGTGAGAAAAACTATTTATGTGAGAACAAATCTGGTCTCTTAGATAATTTTGATCTAATGGATGAGATTTCCCCTTGTTTTGAATTAGTAATGGCATATTAGTAATTAAATTTGTAGGGGGTATATAAGCTTAAAAATCAGATTTTTTCTTTTTATTACTCTCTCTATGAAACAGTAAACATTACGCTCTCCATCAACGTTCCTTCATCAGCATTCTTCATCAGCGTTCTTCATCTTCAGCAACGATCAACATATAAGTTTTTAGGGTTTGTTGGGATTTTGACTGATTTTGATTCGATTGATCGTCGGATTGCTTTAAGGAGCTCTTGATTTCCTTCAGCAACGATCCTGAAGGTCTTTTGAGGTTTGTTTCATTTGATTGCTCCTATTTTAGCTATTTTCTGTTAATAATTCAATGAGAATTGCGTGATTTATAATGTTTGGTTGATTCATATTTCAGCTAACATATGTGATCATTTTATGGAGTATTATTATTGCGTGATTCATATCGTTTGTGTGATTGTGCATTGTGATTGGAAATATTGATTATGATTTGAGATTGGAAATATTGCGTGATACTTGGACAGATTTTCAGTGCCTATAATTACCATTACAACATAGTTAATAGTACGCATGAATCGAAATACGGCAATCCAACAACTGGTAAGTCTTGTTCATAATGCGCTGCTAAAGTCAGTGATATTAAGTCCTACAGTACAAGTGACACTGTGACAGTGTTGTTACTACGACGCGATTTGAGAGCCATAGTTTGTTTGAATTATTTGCATTTAATAAGTTTGATATCTTGTGATTCAGATTTTTGTGATAATATGGGCGCTATAAAATTTAAGAAAATCAACTACAAAATGAAAGTTTACACTATCAAATCATGTCCACTGACCACTTTAACACCATGATCAAAATCACAAAAACACATAAAGAGATTGGAATAGAATGGGTGACTCACCTGGGGGAATCTGGAAAATTACGAGAAGAAATTTTTTTAAAAAAAAGGTAATAGATGATATTGATAAGTCAAGAATTATAGTATGAGAAGCTTAGAATTTGAAGAGTTAAATGGTAAACATATACTAACAGTCAATATAGAGGAGAAGAAGGAGAAAGAGGAAGATATACTTGTAGCGTAGAGTTGGGAAGAGAGAGTTGCTGTAGAGAAGCGGGTATGGGGCCTCCGGGGAGTACAACTTTTATTCGACACTCGGGTGTACTTTTTAAATAGCTTTAGATTATTATCGAAGGTGTGTCGAAGTTTTGTCCACTAACAATTTAATGAACAAAAGTTTCTTATGTTCTAAACTTTTTTCTTATTTTCTAAAATTTTATTGTTATGTTTTAAATCTTTGTTCTTATGTTCTAAATTTTTGTTCCTATATTCTACATTTTTATTCTTATGTTTTAAAGTTTTTGTTCTTTATGTTCTAAGCTTTTTCATATGTTCCTAAAATCTTCTTATGCTCTTAAATTTTTGTTCATATGTTCTAATATAAATTTTTGTTCTTATGTTCTAAACTACTATTCTTATGTTCTAAATTTTTGTTCATATGTTCTAAAAATTTGTCCATATGATTTGAAAATGTTAGCCGCTTAAGAAATGCAATCACAACTCATAATTGGAGATGAAGCGCATGATCATACCTTGGTAGCTTCGTATGAATAAAAATTTAGAACATAGGAACAAACATTTAGAACATAAAACATTTAGAACATAATAAGAAAACATTAGAACATAAGAAAAAGTTTAGAACATAAGAACAAAAAGTTTAGAACTTAAGAACAAACATTCGGAACGTATGAATAAAAATTTAGAAAATATAAACTAATATTTAAAACATACGAGCAAAAATCTAGAACATTCTATTCCATCTAAATTTTTGTTCTTATGTTCTAAAATTTGTTGTTATGTTCTAAAATTTTATTGTTATGTTTTAAATCTTTGTTCTTATGTTCTAAATTTTTGTGAGATTCAAATGTTTGTAGATAATTTCAGGAGGAAAAAATTGTTGTGGAGTGCCTATTTTTACGACTTTGAGGTTGATGAGGATGATTGTCTTTGTAGAGCATTTTGGGCAGATCCAATATGCAGAAGAAACTATGCTCTTTTTGGTGATATGATGTCATTTGACACTACTTATCAGTTTAACAAGTACAACATGATTTTTGGTCCGTTCACAGGAGTTGATCACCACAAAAAATGTATCACTTTTGCTGGTTCATTCATTGCCAAGGAAGATACATCGTCCTTTGAGTGGGAACACCCCCCTTATGTGAGAACAACTACTTATGTGAGAACAAATCTGGTCCCTTAGATGATTTTGATCTAAGAGATGAGATTTCCCTTGTTTTATTAGTAATGAGAATGGATGACTACTGTGATTGCCCATATCAAATAAAAAGCCCAGCACCCCGACCACCAACGCATCGGCTCCACCGCTCCACAACTCGTCTCATCTCTGCCGACGACACATCCTCCTGCCGGTTTCTTTGAGTCCGGCCGTCCTCTCCCTTCCTCACTCGCTCCTCACTCTGCTTTCATTCTGGATTTCAGGTAAATTCTTTTCCTTTTTTATCTTTCGAATTCTTGCTCTCTGTTTTTGCCATAACTATTTTTTTATTCCTTCTAAATTTCAATTGTTAATATATTTTTGTATAATGTACTAGCTAGTTTGTTTGATTCGATTCAATTTTTAGATTAGATGACTAATGTATGAATTTATTTGTTTATGTACTTTTTATTTTTTCAGAATTTACTTATCATATTAAACATATTTACATACGGTTTGTTATAAGATTTTTAGAGTGTGAATTACTTTGTGACAGCCATATTATCAATTCTACACAAACAAATTTTGGATGAGCTTTCTTATTGATTTTGCTTGCTTTCAATGTTGACCTGAGGTTGCAGTGAATCTTGATACTAGGCTCAGCAAAGACTAGGAGAATAAAGTTTCTAACTAATCATCATGTAAGTTTGTGCTTTATACTTGATTATTTGTAAAGCTTGTCACCTACTAATCTGTTTAACCGGTCGTTTTCTACAAAGTTGTTCTTTTGTCTAACATAATTACTTATAGTATAAGTTGTTACAAGTCTTAAATTCATATGTTCTAAATTTTGAAATTGTGGAGTAATTTTCATTTGCTAACATTAGGAAAAAAAACATGTATATTGTGCACGGAATATCCCCGATCTATTATCATGATAATATAGTTCATCTCCAATCATGTGATTTTCTTTTACAAATTTATATTACTAAGTATCACATCTAAAAGGGTTATGGATGGTAATACAAGTGTATGAAGTAAAAACATGTTTGGGGATGAATCGTCGAATCTCACTATTGTGGATACTAACATGAATATATTTTCTTGGAAATACTATATGCTCGAATATATGTATTAACAAGGAAACGTGTAAGATAATCATTTACTTTCCAAAAGTTTATCTGAGAATATATGTTCTAAACTTTTGTTCTTATGTTGTAAACTTTTGGTCTTATGTTCTAAATTTTTGTTCTTATGTTCTAAATTTTTGTTCTTATGTTCTAAATTTATGTTCTTATGTTCTAAACTTTTGTTCTTATGTTCTAGAATTTTGGTCTTATGTTCTAGAACTTTTGGTCTTATGTTCTAAACTTTTGTTCTTATGTTGTAAACTTTTGGTCTTATGTTCTAAATTTTTGTTCATATGTTCTAAAAATTTGTCCATATGATTTGAAAATGTTAGCCGCTTAAGAAATGGAATCACAACTTATAATTGGAGATGAAGCGCATGATCATACCTTGGTAGCTTCGCCATCAGAATCAGAGCTTTCTGATCATACCCCGGTAGCTTTGCCATCGGAATTAGAACTTGCATCAGGTGAACGTTTGTTTAAGAAAGGTCTTCTCTAAGTTGGTCATTGTCAATATTCTAAACATTTGCACCTATGTTTTGAATTATTTTCATCATGTTTCTTGTTTCTAGGGCTTCAAAACCTTTCTGTTACTCCTCAAGCATTGCCTTTATGTACCCCTGGAGGATCAAAAGAATGGATTCCGGGTTCTCGTCCGGAGTTGAAGCCGGTTGTAGGGATGAAGTTTTTGAGTATTGAGGAAGGTATTGACTTTTACAAAGCTTATGCCCTTGCTAGTGGTTTTAATGTCAGGAAATCTACTACTACAAGAAGAAAACTTGCTGGTGAGAAAAAAGGCGTTGTTGCATTTAAATATTGTTTATGCAATAAAGCGGGATTCAAAGAAAAGCGTAGGCAACTAGTAGAGGTGAAATCAATGATAAAAGAAGGGGAGAATGAGGGTGTTCAGCCTCAAGTGGGTAGGAGACGCTTGGTTACTCGAGTTGGTTGTAATAATGTGTAGGAAATAGAGTATTAGGTTTTAGATAAAATTGATTATATTTCATTGTCATTCTTTAAGCTAGTTTCCTGCACTTTACACTATCACAGTGTTTTAGGCCATTAGCATTCATGTGTTGCTTTTATTTATTATCTAGTACTCCACTCTATTTTACTTGTGCGTAGTAGTAGTATAGTGTGTTATTGTTGAGCACTGATGAATGGTGGTTTATTATCCAATTACTTGGTGCGTTATTAGGTTAATTTGTTAGGTTAATCACTATTGACTCACTATAATATTAGATGTTCTTGTACCTTTTAAAATTAGCTTTCGTAAAATTAGGTTACTTTTGTTCTTATGTTCTAATTTTTGTTCTTATATTCTAAATTTTTGTTCTTATGCTCTGAAATTTTGTTCATACGTTCTGAGTATGTGTTCTATGTTCTAATGCTCTAAATTTTTTATTTTTATGTTGCAATTTTTTTTTCTATGATCTAAAAATTTGTTCATATGTTCTAAAATTTTGTTCTTATGTTCTAAAATTTTGTTCTTATGTTCTAAAATTTTGTTCTTATGTTCTAATTTTTCATATTTTCCTAAAATATTATTCTTATGTTCTTAAATTTTTGTTTATATGTTCTAATTTTTGTTCTCATGTTTTAAAATTTATTCTTATGTTCTAAAATTTTTGTTCATATATTCTAAATTTTGTTCTTATGTTCTAAATTTTTGTTCTTATGTTTAAAATATTTTAGCACGTCTAAAATTCTCTATGTTCTAAACTTTTTAGCATGTCTAAAATTATATCAAACATGTTCTTAAATTATATATTATGATTGGGATTTAGTCTTGTTTCATATTGTGCTCTAATTTTGTAATAACATTTTAAATTTCATTATTTTTTCAGGTTACAACTTTTTTTACAGAGTTAGAGATGATGAACTCGACGTGGATTTTTGAATCGTCAAAACCAATTTCTATGTAAATCTGAGATAATTATAGAGATGATTATACAAATGTAATTGATATTTTGAGCTGGTTTATGTTTTTTTGCACTTGTAAAATTCAATTTTAAGCAGATGTTTAATTTTTTGTTCTTATATTCTAAACTTTTGTTCTTATGTTCTAAATTTTTTTTCTTATGTTGTGGATTTTTTTTTCGCACTACTTGTTCAAGCTAACTAAGGACCTATATCAATATTATGCAATCGTTTATTGTTATTAGTTTCAGTTTTGGATAATCATAAGTTTAATATCTAGAGGCTTTTCCCTAATTCTAGTTTAGTGCCTTGACTATTTCATATTCCAATTTTAGTCTCCTTAGGTTATCGAAGGATCAACTTTAGTGACCTTAGGATTAAAGGTATTAAACATGTATGCGTTACATCCGCAATTTAATACTTCAAGTGTAAGAAACATGAAATCGATGTATTAATTCATTACAACACGACAAACAAAGTAACTGAAAATGCCTACGTCCATCAATTTTTTAATAATAATTAATCTTTTTAATAGCTACGCATTTCTCTTCAATAACCTTAAGTAAAATCATTTTTTTTTTTCAAATTTTTTTTATGTTCTAAACTTTTGTTCTTATGATCTAAAGTTTTGTTCTTATGATCTAAAGTTTTGTTCATATGTTCTAAATTTTTGTTCATATGTTCTAAATTTTTGTTCTTATGTTCTAAACTTTTGTTCCTATGTTCTAAACTTTTGTTCCTATGTTCTTAAATTTTGTTCTTATGTTCTAAACTTTTGTTCTTATGTTCTAAACTTTTGTTCTTTATGTTCTAAACTTTTATTCTTTATGTTCTAAACTTTTGTTCCTTATGTTCTAAACTTTTGTTCTTTATGTTCTAAACTTTTGTTCCTTATATTCTAAATTTTGTTCCTTATGTTCTAAACTTTTGTTCTTATGTTCTAAACTTTTTTGTTCAATGTATCTGACTTCGGTTGTTGCAATAAATGGTTTTTCTTGTAGAATTCTAAACTTTTGTTCTTATGTTCTAAATTTTTGTTCATATGTTCTGAAGTTTGTTCATATAATCTGAAACCTTTGTTCTTATGTTCTAAACTTTTGTTCTTATGTTCTAAACTTTTGATCTTTATGTTCTAAACTTTTATTCTCTATGTTCTAAACTTTTGTTCTTTATGTTCTAAACTTTTGTTCCTTATATTCTAAATTTTTGTTCCTTATGTTCTAAACTTTTGTTCTTATGTTCTAAACTTTTGTTCTTATGCTCTAAACTTTTTGTTCAATGTATCTGACTTCGGTCGTTGCAATAAATGGTTTTTCTTGTAGAATTCTAAACTTTTGTTCTTATGTTCTAAATTTTTGTTCATATGTTCTGATGTTTGTTCATACAATCTGAAACCTTTGTTCTTATGTTCTTAACTTTTGTTCTTATGTTCTAAACTTTTGTTCTTATGTTCTAAACTTTTGTTCTTATATTCTAAACTTTTTATTCTTATATTCTAAACTTCTGTTCATATGTTCTAAACTTGTAAGCACATGTCTTAATTTATCAAACATGTAAATCTACAATAGTTTTTTTTATATAATAGAAGCACAATGCACTAGATATAAATTCATAGAAAGAAACCATTCTTGTTCATAGCGAAATATTTGTTCCATTAATTTTTCATTCATAAAACATTCATAATGGTTCTTTTAAATACAAAGGTATAATAGTCATATTTTTATAACAAAAAGTAATGAATAATACATTTTGAGAATCACTCTTGATACAATAATACCATTCCAATACATTTTCTTTAAACAACAAACCAACGAAAATGGTCAACGCTACGAGGCATCCTCATTCGCTTTTGGCCATATCTTTGACTTTGAACGAACAATATGATGTAGAATATTCTTTTGGTGGGTAAGTATCTTGGCACAATAATCAACTCGAAGTTTCTTCATTTGCTTAACCTGAAGAAAGAAAATCTTATTAAAATTCAAAAAGAAAGAAATGAGTAACTAGAGGTGTTGTGTAAACAAAGAAGAAAACATATAGTAAATCTAAAAGTTCAATTTATACGTGTAGGTAGAACACAAACACATAGTTAACTTACATCATTTAATCTCAATCCTAAATTTTAACCTCAAAGTAAATCATTAATAAGCAAAGTGACAATTTAGACATCCTAACACTAAGGGGCAATTTAGGACATTTTCAAAATATTTAGAACATTTTCAAAATATTTAGAACATTTTCATAATAATTTAGGACAGTTTCAATTAGGACATTTTCTCTCTCCTCCCTTCAGCCCTTTCCCTCCCAACCACGTCAATACACCACCACTTCAGCCACCATGCTCACACTCACCCTCAACCACCCGACCCCACCTGAGCCCTCACCCCCTCACCCTCACCACACCCATCCAGCCCCAACCCAACCTGCACCCACCCAGCCCCACCCACTACCACACCCACTACCACACTACCCCGCACCAACCCCCACCCACCACTGCCACCGCTGCATCAACCCCCACCCATACCATGGCCACCGCGGCACCAACCCCCCAACGCCACCAACTCCCAACCATTCACGAACCAACCCCTGCACGAAATCACCACCACCAAAAACCCCCAAATAGAAAAATTAGGGTTTAAACCGTTTTTTTTCAAAAAGCAGGAGCATAACGGCGCGGCGACTCGAGGATGGTGCGGTGATGGCGAACCTGGTGCGAGTGGGTCAGGTAGAAAGGTGGTGCAAGTAGGGTGGTTAGGGTGTGCGATCGAGTGTGGTTCGAAAGGTGGTGCAAGCAAGGTGGTTCGAAGGGTGGTGAGGTACGTTGGGGCGGCGATCCTGGTGTGGTTGCGGCGACGATCATAGTAGTGCGAGCCTGGTGCGGTTGCGGCAGTAGGGTGGTTCGGTGGTATGGGCAGTAAGGGAGGAGAGAGAAATGGGTGGAGAGGGAAGAGAGGAGAGCGAAAGGGAGTGGGAGGAAAATAAAAGAGATTTTTAAAAAATTACATAAATGCCATTACTCATCTATTAATCTTAGTTGTTGGATGATTTGAGATCTATGGTTCAGATGTGTTCTCACATAATTAAGTGTTCTCATATAGAGGGGTGTTCTCACATGAGCATAATCCTATATATATATATATATATATATACACACACACAGAATCCCTTCGTAACGGATTACTTGCAACAATTAGACATTTTCTACTCACACTTTATGTCAAATTGTTGCAAATAATGTGTTACAAAGGGAGTATTACAATTGAATTTAATTACACTTCATCTCCAATTAATTCAGTTCATTTGTAATCAGTACATTTCATTTTCTCAATCTCAGTTCTCTCCATTTAAGCTACTGGAATACCATTTCTCACCATTGGAGCGCAGTACCTTTAGCAGTTAACTTTATTCCAGCAATTTTAGAAGACCAGGTTTTGTGATTAAGTTCATCATTATCCATATCTAACCTTCTAGCAGCAGAAGCTTGATGTTTAGGATTAATGGTCTGAGGTTTATCAATCAAAATTTCTCCTATTTCACCTCTAGATTTAGCTATTTTCTCAATCGATTTATCTACTATCACAGAAAGATTAAGTATTGCTTGTTGCATCTGAGAAATAGTTGTTTGTAATTCCATTGATACATTACCTGCAGAAGGATGAGGTGAATTTGTTCCATCTTGTTGAACACCTCACGTTACTGTTCCATTGAGATTCAAACTCCTCTCCACCAATTTCTCACTTTGCAATCCAGCTGAAGATGCACCATCACCACTTTGTTCAGCTGCTTTAGGAGATTGAGTCTTCTTCTTCTTCCCCATTAATAGCTAGGTTAACCTTGTGAGCCAACTCAGGCAATCGCCATTACAGGGAGAGAGTCTTCCTTTTCAGAGCTGATAGGAATCAGAATTTTGTTGCACATAGAGTGAAGGACAAGCATGATCGGTTCAGAATCCAAAAATTGTGGTATATGTTTTTTCCGAACAACTTTTTCCGAACGACTTTTTCCTGATCTGAAATATCATAATGGATAATCAGAAATGAACATAGCTATTTCTGCTAGATAGACTCGTACAATTAGTATTATGGTCTTTTCTCGTCGTCTAGATTAGCTGAACAGAATTTATTGGAGCTGAATTGAATTGAACTGAACTAAACTGATTGGAACTAAACTGAACTAATTGGAGTTGAATTCAATTGAAATAAACTAAACTAAATTGAATTGAATTGAGTTGAAATGTAATAAATATATAATTAATAATTAAATGATAATTATAAATAATAGATAATAATTATAATTATAAGTAAATAATAATTGAGAACTAATAATTTACAATAATAACAAACAATTAATAATAATAGTATTTTAGATATTATAAAAGTATAAATAAATAAATAATATTAATAATTAATTAGATAAACATTAATAATAATTAATGATAAATAATTACTATTATTACTATCAATATATTAATACTTGATGATGCTTATAAGATAACAATAATGTCTAAGAAGTAAATTAATATTATTATTATAATAATAAAAATTAAAAGTATAATAATAATAATTGGGTAAGACCGCGCGAAATCTTAATGCAAACCGTTTTAGCGCGATTTGATTAGTTCATGTGTTAAAAACACGGGTTGTTTGTGCTTCTGACCAAACCATGATTTGCGGTTTTGGGTTGGTATATAATATTTATAAAGCAAGCCACCAAAGTGTCTTTAGTATTCAACGTAACAACGATTTTATACCTTACATAGTAATATTATTAGCAACTTTGTAATTTTTTCTATATCTTCCAACTTTTTGTAGATTATTGCATGATGTAATAGTGAATATCTAGTCAGTAAAATAAAACAATAATTGCAAACTAGAATACTCGTATTGAGATAAAATATATATACTTAAAACTACATCAACCCAAATCAAGCTCAGCTTTACTAAAAAAAGTAATAATAATGAGTAAAAATATAATAAACAAAATAATACTTCCTCCGTTTCGCAATACTCGCAACATTAGTATAGTAACCACTATTTATCTATCAATCTTTTTTTATAGGAAAAATTATTTTAAATAAGCTAACCTTTGCCCCATCTTCTAATATTAAGTCAACCTACTCAAAATCCCAGAATAAGTAAAGCTTGTTACTCACTTATATTTAAACAAGTCAAAAAACCTACAACCTGTGTAACAAGTCATTTTATTTAATTTTACATTTTTTTTATTAAATTATACTTTACTTTAACACCCTCGTTGCCTCCGGCAAGTCAGCGACCCCACCCGACACCATTGTTTCCCACCGGCCAGAATCTCATTGGCCCAACACCCCACTCGACACCACTGTTTCCCACCATAATCTCCTTGGTCCGGCGACCCCACCCGAAACCACAACCCTGCACCCACTTACACACCCACACTACATCATTCCCCCACCGTCACAGCCCTTCCCCAACTCCATCACAATTCACAACAATAATCACAACACAAATAACCACCTACAAATCCACAACAACCACCGGCAAATCCACAAGCCACAATAACCACCTGCAAATCTGAGAGGAATTCCGACAAGAAATTGATAAAGATTGGTGGTGCTAAGAGAGTGACACAAAGCACAATGGTTGTCTGAGAAATTTGAGAGGAATTTACCGAGAAAACGTCGATGGTATTCGGTGTGATTGATGAACGCCGACGTTTGCAGGGAGGGGAGGTGTTTTGCGGCGAGGGGGTCTATTGCAGGGAGGGGGAGGTGTTTTGCAGGAGGAGGGTGATCTGTTGATGGTCAGGGGAGGTCGGGTTTTGCTGGGAGGGGGTTTTGTTGACAGGCAGAGGAGGGTTTCGTGGGGAGCGGGGTTCTGTTAACGCAGTGGGGGCGTTAGACCTCGGAAAGGGGGGTGTTAGACGGGGAGGGGTTTTTTTGCTGATGCAGTGAGGGCGTTAGAAAGGGAAAGGGGGTTTTAGAAGGGGAGGTGCTGTTAGGGTGGGGGATTAATAAATGAAAGTTTTAATTTTTAAAAATTCTATAGAATAAATTAAATAAAGTAAATTTAATATAAAAAAGCCTGACCAATTGCATAGCGACATGTGTTACGTTTAACCTATTAAACAAGTAAACAACCGGTCATGACTTGATTTTAGAAGATTAGTTTACAAGGTTTACTTATTCCAGGATTACTCAAAAGTTAACTTAATATTGGAAGACAGGGTAAAGGTTGACTTATTAAAAATAATTTTTCCTTTTTTATATTTTTTTCAAGTGTATAAGAAAAAATATAGCCAAGTGCGATCTTATTTGATTCTTCTTAATGCATACTATTATAATATCAACTTTCTATAAGTTTTACTTATCAATAATTAGAGATATTAAAGTCCAAAGTACTGCATTGAATAATGTGCAAATAAGAAACGTTGCAAGTATTGCGAAACGGAGGAAGTATATAACAATAATAATAATGATAAATAAATAATAATAAAAATTAAAAATAATGATATGTGAGAGTAAAAGTATTGATCAGAGCTGAATTGAATTTAACTGAAAATAAGATGGGGAGAATAGACCGTAACTTCGATTGAGTTTGATCCCTTTAAAGTAATTTAGATTAGTTGAAGATATTGTATTAACATAGTAAGTCTCTTGAGCATTGCCTGAATTAGAAACTAGTATATATATACTTCCTCCGCTTTTTTTACTTGCATTATTTCCCATATTTGGAAGTTGCAAATTACTTGCATAATTTCCTTTTATGAAAATACTTCCTCTTTACCTCTCTCCAATTACATGGGTCCCTTTTGTTCCCTCTATCTATCTTTCAATACAAGTATAAAAAAACGGAAAAAGTATTACAATTGAATTCAATATGAGTTCATATACAATCAGCTCAGTTCATCTCTAATTAGCTCTAATCAATTTAGTTAGTTTTTAGACATTAGCGATTGTTAAATAAAGAGTGGCGCAGGGCAGGGAAGGCGGGGTGTCGGTGCAAAGAAGTTTGGTCGTCGCCTTCGCATTACAATGCAGATGCAGACTCTCAACATCCCATCCCATCCCATCCCATCCCATCCCATCCAGCCTGTCTGGGTCTTTAAATCTTTAATACTACTAGTACAATAATACAAACCCACCAACTCCAATCTCCACCGTTCATCACTCTCGAATCTTCGATCATACAATTTACCAGTCCCCACCTTCCTCTTTCGAAAGCCATAGCCCACCACCATCTCTCTCTCTCTCTCCCTTCCACCCTACGCAAGCATTAGGGAGAGGGATCTGTGAGAAGAGGTAAAATCAAGCAAGCCTCCTATCAGTTGCTCCATCTTTTTCTCTCCATCTCCTCTTTTTAATTACCAACTTAGCATCCCCCTTCACTCTTTATTCTTAATTCTTAATTCTTAATTCTTAATTCTCAAAAATGGCAGCCTCCTCCTCAAAATGGTCTGCAATAATGTTTGTCGTTGTGGTTGTAGTGGCGATGGTAATGATGGAAATGACAATGGCAGATATGTCAGAGGAGACCAAGGTTAAAAAGGTGAAGGGAAAGAAGTTATGTACAAGAGGATGGGAGTGTAACCCTTGGTCCATATACTGTTGTAATGAGACTATTTCAGATTTCTTCCAGACTTATCAGTTTGAGAATTTGTTCGCTAAGAGGAATCTTCCACAAGCTCATGCCGTTGGATTTTGGGATTATCAGGCATTCATTACTGCTGCTTCTCTTTACCAGCATCTTGGTTTTTGTACAACTGGTGGTAAACTTATGGCTATGAAGGAGCTTGCCGCTTTCCTTGGCCATGTCGGCAGCAAGACTTCCTGTATGTTTCCTTTTTTCATTTTCACTCTCTTTTCTCTCTTTTAACTAGCTTTGTTTTTTTTTGTCGGTTAATCCTCGGAATACAGAATTGTTACATTTTGGCCTAGATCTGCAGTTTTTCAGTTCAGTTCTGTTAGTGTAGACTCGATATTCAGTTTAGATTGATGTCGTCCAAAAAAAAACCAGTTCTTACTGCGATGATTTTATGGTGGTCGTTTGTAATTTGGTTTTATCCATCAATATGATAGGAGATTTATGTCCAAACAGAGAAGGTGATTGCCGTTATTTATTTTTGTTACATGTTTATTGATGGTAATGTAATGTCCTGTTTTCTCCAAGGACGAACTAGATAAGTAACGATGTAAAACACTTGTGATAGTCATATTTTAAAAGACAACCATAAAAGTTTTAGTCTCATTGACCATTATACAGCGCTTTGCTATCTGATGTGAATGATTTCTAATTGGCATTTAACGATGTAAAACACTTGTGATAGTCATATTTTAATAGAGTCGTGTGTGCATTGCTGCATCAGGTGGCTATGGAGTCGCCACTGGTGGACCGTTTGCATGGGGACTTTGCTATAATAGGGAACTGAGCCCCAGCCAGTCATACTGTGATGACAGTTACAAGTATACTTACCCCTGTTCACCTGGAGCTGACTACTATGGACGAGGGGCTATACCTATTTACTGGTATGTGTACGTTGGCCTTAGCTGTTTTTCATGCTGCTTTTTGCAATTTATATTTGCGTTATGTATCTATCTGCTGTTTGTTTGTTGGTTTTTGGATTGTTTGTATTTAATGTGTGTGTGCTCTAATAATACCGTGTGTGTGAACAAATGGCGTATCTGTCTTGGTAGGTATTTCTCTTAATTCTCCTCACCATGAAGTTTGTTTAGATAGGGGAATTTGAAGGGAAAGAGAGAGAAGGAGGAAAAGGAGGGGAAGCGCATGGCAGGGATGGGCCTTGGGAAGATTAATTTTCCATCCCCCAATAAATCAAATCCTTCTAGTATTAGAAGATCTAGAAGGAACATACAAGCTCACTTTTCGGTCTTCTCCCCTTTCTTTCTCCTTCCGACTCGTACCTTTTCCTTCCTCATTGCTAGCCGAACAAAGTGTAAACTATGTCTGGATAGGAAAATGTAAAGAGAGAAAAGGAGGGATTTATTTCCCTTGCATAGGGGAGAGCAAGGAAAAGAATTGGAAGGATCCATTTTCCTGCTCCTTTTCTAAATTACATCCTTCCACCATTGAAATGATTTCAACTGAAAATGGAAGCTTCCCTCCCCTCACCTCCCTTTCTCTTCACCCTTTTTTCCTCCCTTTCCCTCCATAGCTGCGAATCAATTTCACTCTAAAGAGACAAACACACTCTAAACACACACTAAAGTTTTTCCCTCCTTTATTGCTACCCGAACAAACAGTTACTATGCGAGACATGTTTTCGGCAGCATCATATGTAATTATCATCGAAAAAATAGTATATCAGTTATTCTCATAAAGTTGTGAAAAACTTTGTTGGTGATCACTTGGTCATTCTCTGAAAAGTAATTGTAAAAATACCTAGTTCACAACAAATGCAAACCTCATTTTTTGCTATATACTACCTCCGTTCCATATGTATTGCAACACAAGGAGTTTTACGCCTCCCAACGCACTACTTTAAACGCTAATATCTCTAATTTTATTTAAGTAAAAATTATAAAAAGTTGATATTAATTAAGCATTTATCGAGACGAATCTAACAAGATCCCACATGGCTACATTTATCCTTGTGTACAAATCACAAAAGAAGGTCAAACGGTAGTGTATGAATAGTGCAAATTGTCAAAGGTTACAATGCATATGGAACGGAGGTAGTATTTTTTATTCAATTTTGATCGATTGTATATCACAACTGGTGCATATCAAAACCAAGATATCATCATCACCTGTTAGCTATATAAGAGTTTTGACGATGGTGCTATTTTGGTTTTTGAGTGCTTTCTTCTATACCTTGTTCCTATCTCCCTCATCCCTCTGAATTCCAAAAGTAAAGTTTTAAGTTGATGACAAGTGATGGCAAAAGGCTTGGTTATTAGTGGACGCCAAGTTTAGATGTTCAGAGAAAATAAAGATGCAAATGAAAGTTTTGTTATTACAGCTTCTGAATAAATATTCTTGCTTGAATCTGTAAGATTATATGGTTACAATCAAATTTGATGCAAATGTAGTTTCTATCTAATTAGTTGGGAAGTCTTGGTGATTGTTGATGCCCTTGTTCTAGGAACTACAACTATGGAGCTACAGGTGAAGCACTTAAGGAGGATTTACTGAATCATCCGGAGTACATCGAGCAGAATGCTACACTTGCCTTCCAAGCTGCAATGTGGAGGTGGATGACACCGTTGAAGAAGGGACAACCATCAGCACACCAGGCTTTTGTTGGAGACTGGAAGCCTACTAAGAACGATACTTTGTCGAAGCGTATCCCTGGCTTTGGCGCCACCATGAATATTTTGTATGGGGATGGTGTCTGTGGGAAGGGTGATATCGATGATATGAATAACATCATGTCTCACTACCTGCACTACCTTGACTTGATGGGTGTTGGCCGAGAAGAAGCAGGGCCTAGTGAAGCACTCACTTGTGCCGAACAAAAACCTTTCAACCCATCAAATCCTGGGAGCTCCTCTTCTTAAGCTCCAGCAACAATCCGCCATCGTCTATACTGGGTGTTATATTCTTTTCTGAGATTGATCTTCTGCAGAAAATCTTTCTGATATCAATAAGCTGAGGGTTGTTCTTGATGTCAATTTATTTCTTTCTGTTTGGATATGTAGTAGTCTGCTGTTAAAGCTTGAAGTGGACCTCTGGTCTTGCGTGGTGTTACACTTACTTTCTCTCTGTTAGTTCTCTAGTGTTGATTGGTTGCGTTTTTAATGTGTTTATGATGTAATTATGTCGTAATATTAAATCAATATGTAAAACGATTTTGGAGAGTAATTGTTGATATTATAAGTTTTATAGTATTCAATATGTCAAATTTTCACTGCTCTATTTCACTCTGTACATAGGCTTCTCGTAATGCTTTCTGCTTTGATGTATAATGTTGTCTTGTACCAACTTTTTACGCAACTGGCATCAAAATATCCAACTTATGTCTGCATCTGCTCCTGGTTTCCCAACCACAATTACTCTTATGAAATATCACATTCTGTGGTAAAGGAGAAAAAGAAACAACAGAAGCAAGGCAGAAGCTGAGCAATGCTCTGTCTACAGCATTTACATGCCCTGACATTTCCTGGTGTACTCTCCCAATCTTTCCACCATCCTTGTCTTCTTGTTACCTGCAATCAGAACCCTATTTGTCCCAAATTCCCTATATCAGGGTTGGAGCTGATCGGATGCAACGTACCTCACAGTGAAAGAAGTCAGCGGTGTCGGCTGAGCCTGAGAGCCTACCGTTCCTCTTCAAAATATGAGGATGAAGAAGAGTCAAGTTACGGCTCGAGCCCTGAATCTGATCATCATTTGTCGCAATTTGAGGATGCAGTGAAGTTGTTCAATGAGAGGCAATACTATGCCTGCCATGACTTGCTTGAATCACTCTGGTTTGAATCCTACGACCCCCGTCGTACCCTTCTTCATGCTATCCTCCAATGCGCTGTTGCCTTCTATCATCTCTTCAACCAGGTGGGTTCCGTCTTCTTCCCGTTCTCTTCTCTTCTTCCATCATTTAGCCAAGGTGAAGAAAATAATATTTGTGGCCAAGTTTGAAAATTTTGGGCTTTGCAGAATCACAAGGGTGCGATGATGGAAATGGGAGAGGGTTTGTGCAAGCTGCGAAAGCTGAATTTTGAAGGGGGGCCTTTTCAGCAGTTTGAGCAAGACATCTCTACTGTCCTCAATTTCATCTATCAAACTCAGTTGGAGCTTGCTGCCTGTGAGTTCTCCTTCTTCCTTTCTGTATATATATATATACATATATATATATATTCTCTTTTAATAATATTCTGGTTTAAGCTTCTTCTTTGACATTTTGTTGCTCAAGTTTGATATTTTTTACACTAATTTGTGAGAAATTTTAGTAATTTTATATTATTGAAATTGACGGTTGAATTTGTCTCTTTCACATACATATCTTTCTTACAATGTTTACAAACCATTGCATAACGATCAAATTCAGTTTGGAGTCTTGATAAGTGAAGTAAGAGGTTTATTTTTAGGATGTATGTATGGAGTGGCCTTTTATCTTGATGGATGAAGCAATTCGTCTCTAATGGTTTGTTCAAATCATTTTATGCGGACTCTAATAGAGTTATCAGCTATGTTACGCAGACACAGATTGAGTGTCTACTCGGATACGGGTGTCCAAGTGTCCGACTCTCTTCCTTTGTAGGAAAAAAGTCAAGTTTTTAGTTTAAAATGAAGTATCCAAGTAAAGTGTCGTGTCGGACACGACACGATACGACACCCAATTTTTGAGGTAAATGAAGGTGTCGGAGTAACACAGGTTATCAGTAATTCTTTTAGTTACATATTAATTAAAATCATAAGATTTTCATGTTTGAAACTACTACATGTTATAAGGAATCTAACAAGATAATCACATATGACAATATTTTTTTCTTATACATTGTGAAATTTTGGTCAAAATTCCATAAGTTTGACATCTCAAAAATCAAATGGAAACATTTAAGGACTACAATTTCTATTATACAATCGGGTGTTTCATAAGTATGGTACATCTAAAACTATTTTTTTTTGTTTCAAATAGTTTCGGGTGTATCATGCTCATATTACACTCAAGTGAATGATGCATAATCTCTTCACAAATGCTGTAAATTAACTTCTTTGATATAAATAATTAAGTGGTTGTATCCTAATCCAAGATTGAATACCAAAATCGTTAATTTTTGCAACTTTCTATGCTCATTAACGAGAGAGGTCTTACCGAAATGCGCTGAATGCACATGTATAACAGGTAATGAAGATTTTTGCCTAACTATGGGACAAACGGAAAGGTCATACCAACTTCTCGAGGGCTACGGTGCTGGACAATGCCTATATTTTCTTGAAGAGGGTGATAATGGTCCTAAGAATGACAAGACATACCTAGTCTTTGACCCTCAAAAATCCTACGGTGCCACAAACCTTCCACCAACAAGGGTTAAGCTTCCTATCTTGGAAGCAACTAGCAACCATCTCATAGCTTTTGAAAATTATTAGTCTATATGACCCAATGGTCTCAATTTATACATACTTATATCACTTACATCTACGTGTGATAGGAGGATTTGTCAGTTGGCTAGTTCACCGTCTTCCACCAAACTCATCCCTTCTCTCCCTCTCCCTCCCCTCCTTAAATTGTCCTTTTATTTACTCATAAAAAAAGCTTTTATTTACATACGCAGACATTCATTGCTTTAATCACACACATATATAGTCTGCATCGGTTTAAAACATATACTTTGCTTAAAACTGAAAAAAGAGTTACATATAAAATTTACAAGAGGTCGTCACAGTGGTTGATTTAACGCTGAATTCACGAGATGTGTAAGTCTCCAGCACGGAGTGTCTTTTTGAGGGAAAGACGGAATAGGTGTTCTTGCTATTAATTTTGCATATATTGCCTCGAACTAGACTGGAGTTTTCCATATCCCAAGTCATATCTACTCGTATTACTTCGCTAACTCGGAGGTCTATATTTTCTGGAATTAGAGTCTTGGTTTAATTGTTCGAGTATGCTATTATGGGAGCACCAGTGTCTATCCAGAAGTAGATGTCGATTTTCCGATCTAATTTTCCATCGAATATCGCGTTTTATTAAGTCTCCAGTTTGTAGGATGGTTTTCCAAATGACGGAAACACTTGGTTGTGGTTTATATTCGAAGAAAGAGGTATGTCTTAAATACTTCTCTCAAACTTTAGATGCCAAAAATTATTCGGATTAGCTAGAATTTTTCAGCCAAGCTTTGCCAGGAGGCCTTGGTCTACATGGCTGGTTTTTCTTAAGCCTACTCCTCCCAGAGTTTTAGGAGCACAAATCTTATCCTAACAAACAAGAGGAATTCCATTTGTTTCAGGATTGTTTTTCCAAAAGAAAGTTCTATTCATTGCGTCTAGTTTCTTAGTAATATTTGTTAGCAATTTCGAAGTGGCCATTGTAAATGCTGGAATGGCCTCTAGGTTGCTTTGAATCAGGACTATTCTTCCTCCTTTAGAAAGATGAGTTGATTTGTCAGATTTGTTTAGCAAGGATCGAAAGTCGTCCTTTGTGCCTTCATATGAGGAAAAATGTCTGCCGAGATATTTCCCGAGACTTGATTTTGGTGTCATGTCGAAATTAACGACTTTAGCTTGTTGTCGATGGCTGGGGTGTTTTTCGAGAATATGATTGATGATTTATGAAAATTTATTCCATTTGAGATTTTTGCTTGTCGTCTGAGTTTTGGCAGAATAAAAGGCAATCATTGGCGACACTGGGGCAAAGTTTAAAGCTGATACCAGATTTCTTTTCTTGGTCGCATATGCAAGTTGTCTAGCTAGCACTTCCATGCATATAGTGATTAGATATAGCAATAAATGATCTCCTTGTCTTAGTCCTTTTAACGTGTGGAAGATTTCTGATATAATATTGCTGACCGTCATAAAGTACGAAATTGAAGTGACACAATACTTTATCCAGTTTATCCATGTATTATGGAATCCTAATATTTCTAGTGCTTTGAACAGGAAGTCCCATTCAAGACGGTAATATGTTTTCTTCATATCTAGTTTCAAGGTGAACCATCCAATTTTATGTCTTTCTAGCTACATGAACATTTGGAAATTAAAATTAGTAGGTACAATTACTTTTTCTTTAATGATAACCTCTTCGATTTTAGATGATAAAATAAACAACTAAACAATAATTTTTTTTAATCTCTACATACTCTTTGAAATTCGCTTGTAACTATACGGTAACCTCACAAGATTAAACACTTAAAATGATTTTGATTTTATGATTAGCAAATTAATTTTTCATCTATGTAACAATGTGCTTAAATTTTAAATAAATATGGTTTATACTTCTCACACCTTTCAAGTTTTCACTCAGCATATAATAAGCCTCATGCTATTGTGCATCAATGCCAATAAGAGCTTGAAGGAAAGAATAAGGCAATTGACAATAATCAATTTACTATTAGAGGCTAAGGGGACGTTTGGTTCAAGCGTCTGAATGGAATCGGAATGCAAACAAATATAAGAATGGAAACAAGAATCCTTACTTTTTAAACTTGTTTGGTTCAGCAATCAACGGAACGGAATAAAATCACTTGTTTTGGGGATAGTGTGGTCTGGTGGTGCTGCTGCAATGCTGGCAACAAGGCAAGGCAGGCAATGTTGTGTGGCATGTGGTGTATAGGTTGAGGGGAGACGATTGTTAGAGGAAGAAATCAAATGGGTTACCACAATTTAGAGTAGGGTTTCAAATGGGGGGAATTGGGTCTACCTAAAGAAAGGGAGTGGAAATTTTTTTAAACTAACCAAACATATAGTAATGAATCAATCCATTCCATACCATTTTCAAATACTTACTACAAAGCTTCCAACCAAACATGCTTTAAGGTTCTTGTATCATTATCTCGAAGGCGATCACTAACTAATCTACATGAAATAGAGCCAATAGAAGTGAAAGACTAGACTTTCAAGATATCAAGGAAGAATAAAGTGTAATACTAAACGCTTCCCGTCAAAACTCTACAACATAAATCCATATAACATAGTAAAATGTTTTTTCAGCCTAGCTAACGATCATGTGCTTACTCTAATTGACCTAGCTAACGAACATGAATAAGTGACAAGGCTTTTTACTATCTTCCAACAATAAAGTGACTTGGTAAAAAAATATCTATCAAATCTTCAATACAGCCTTCACCGCATAACTAATTAGGGAACCGTAATTGTTTGACCTTAAACAAACTTAAAAAGTCTAGAGAATTGAAAGAATTTTTGGGATTTTTTTGAGGATTTTGAGTCCAACAAATTAAAAATTTTAACGAGCAAGTAATAACAAGAATGCAATCAATTAATGAAAGCAACCTAGGGAATGGAGTACAAGTATGAAACTGGGGATAGGATTAGCAACTTGATCAAAGGAAAACATAGGTGCCTAAAAACCTCTTGAAGTCATATATTTAACCTCTATATATACTTGATATAGTGGTTACATTAGTATAGTCTTTACATCATCTTTTTGAGAGAAAAATCATATTTTCCTCTTTGCATTTTTCCACACCATTTTCGGCCCTCTCACCCCAAAAGTAAGAGAGTGTTTCTCTCTTCCGTACTAGCATACGTGGTGATCCAAGTGTTGTTCGTGGACCAATACTAGAGGAACGACGATTGACATTCTAAGGTGATCTCTCGAGAAAGTTGGTGGTTGTAAGGAATTCACACATCAAAAGGTATTATACTAAACTATTATTTGATTCATGTTAGCTTATGCAAAGATCTTGGGAGAGATGTTCAAGTATATGATACTTGTTTTTCCGCATTATGCATCTATATTCCTACAGTGGTATCAGAGCGCCTATTGCAGAGATTAATATGATCATTTTGATGCATGTTTTCCTTCATATTTTAATTCAATTAGGGGAGGGTATTAGCAAGAGTATATTTTTGCATAATTAAAATAGGAATTTAATCTAGTGGCAGTATAAAAGTTGTTTATACATTTTTCAATACATGTATGTAATTGTTATATGTTTCATGTTTTGATTAAAGTTGTTAATTAAAATTTGATATACATGTATGATTCATGAATTACATGTTAAGTTTTTTTTTATGCTTAATAAGATTATGTATAAAAATTATTGCATGAATTATTGAATAAAGGGCCTATTATGATTTATTTATGCATTAAAACGTTTAATGTATATAACAATCACAAGTTTTGTCGGTTGAAAAATTGCCTAAATTTGGCTCGTTTTCTTCTAACGGATTATAATGTTTAATCCATTTTAACTCTTAATGCTTATTAAGTATTTTATCCCTTAATGTTTAGTATCCTATGCTAATAACTTAATGAATTAAGATTATGTTGGGTTTTTAATTTTATGTTAGGTTGTTAGTTTTAATAGTTGATTGATTCTTCCATACCTATTTATATAATTTAATATCATGCTAAGTTTATATTTTAATATGATTAAAATATATGAGGTGCCTAATGGTGCTTTAATATTTTTCTTTAAGTTTAATAGTTGATTAAATTTGTTAGATTAATATTTTAAAGCCCTTGTGAGATAAAATTCTAATATGATTGAATTTTGTCTAAAGGTACCAACCATTTATGTAATATGAGATTAAATCTTCATAGTGTTATTATGTTTTAAAGTTGTTAAAACATGATAATTAATTTTACTAGTTGATTAAAATGCATGTTCTATTTATATATGATATTATGAGAGCATGCGATGACTAGTACGGCTCAAAACTTGGATAGAAAATACGATCTACAAATTGTTTGATATTTTTGTAACCGAAATACGATCTACGCATCGTTGGTATTTTTGTAATATTAGTTTAAGTTTTCAAGATAATTCAAGATGGATCGCAAGGATGGAGATCCATGGTGATTCAACAGTGGAGGCCTTAAAGAGTAGTCTTTAGGTTTAGGGGCCATACTAGGATCACATTTTATTTTATGCATTTAAATATTGCTTTTAAATGTCTTTCTAAGTTTTATTATGCATGTGATTTATTTTTGCAATGACACTAGTAATTTAAACGCATGCTAATCAACTTAGGTCCCTAAAAATAAATATTGGGTAATTTCTTTTCCAAACGAAACCTACTAAAACTTGATCGTTAGTAATAGGTTCTACCAAAACAGAGTGTTAATTCCAATCTTGGTCTAAGTAGAGTAAACTTTCGGAATTTGCATGTTTAGTTTGGTTTTGCCCAATAAAATCATCTAAACGGTTTTGGATTTTGAGGTAATAGTGATGGGTTTTGTGTTTTGGTGATAAGCTCTGTCTAAGATTAGGAAGGCTCTCCCCAATATTGTGGGTAACTTCCTTACCTGTGAGCTAGAATTACCTTGGCCATCACTCATTAACTCAGAATTATAATTGTTGTAATTAGTAAAGGAGTACTTACCTTTTAAACTTGATTTTGAGCTGAGGCCAAAGTCCACTTAGAATCCATGTTTGATAGGATCTTAGAATCACTTGATTCAATAGGGACACTTTGAAAAAATAATCAAGTGCATGGCTTTTATTTTAAAATGTTTAAAATTTGTTAAAAGCTATAATGATAAACATACTTATTACTTTTGCATCTTCTATGTCGATATCATGTCTGGTAACAACAATAATTCACCGTTTAACTTATGTTCAATCCTTGAGAAGGATAACTTGAACGAGAACAACTTCCTCGATTGGAAAAGGAATCTAAGAATTGTTCTTAGGTCCGCAGGTCAAGAGGATGTTCTTGAAACCCCGATCCCAGTTTTGACTGCCACCTCTATTGAAGCCGAAAAGGAGGCCCATAAGGCCATTGAGGAAAGGTCGGTACTTGTTACTTGCCTTATGCTCGCGGCTATGGAACCAAGCTTCAAAAGAGGTTCGCTAGCTTGGATGCCTACAGTTTTTATTCGACAGCTGAAAACTATGTTTCAGCAACAAGCTAAGATTGAGAGGTATGAGACTCATAAGCTATTCTGGAGTGTGTGTTACGTGAAGGCAAGCCGGTCGCCACTCATGTCATCGAAATGATTGGTTATTTCGAGGCAATGGAGAGGTTGGACTTTCCTTATAGCCAAGAGTTGGTTACTGACATCATACTTCACTCATTTCATGATGGGTTCAATCAGTTTAGGTTGAACTTCATTATGAATGGAGTGATGAATACCCTTGCATAGTTACATGGGATGCTCATGACTGACGAGCAAAACATCTCCGCTGCACCAAAGAAGGAAGTTCTTATGGTTCAAAAGGTAAAGGGTTTTAAGAAGGTTTGGGCTGGTAAGAAAAAGCAAGACAAGGGCAAGCAAGTTTCCACTAAGACTGCTAGTAAGCCAAAGGCACAAGCAAAGCCAAAGGTGGCTGCAAATGGCAAGTGCTTATATTATGATCAAATAGGTCATTGGAGGTGTAACTGCCCAAAGTATCTGAAGGATAAGAAGTCTGGGGCTTCTACAGGTATCTATGTCATTGACATTAATTTAGCAACATCTACATCTTGGGTATTTGTCACCGGTTGTGTTTCTCACATTGTTTCGAATGTACAGGGACTAAGAAAGAGTAGAACCTTGGCTAAAGGAGAGGTAGAACTGCGCGTTGGAAATGGTACAAGAGTTGCAGCAGTTGCAGTTGGGACTTATAGTCTACCTTTGCCTTCCGGATTAGTATAGAGCTTAATAATTGTTATTATGTTCCTGCTATTACTAGAAACATTATCTCTATTCCTGTTTTGGATAATGAAGGGTTTTCATTTACAAAAGTTGTTTATCTGTTTATTTGAATTCAATGTTTATTGCCACTGCTAAAAGGTCTAATGGTCTATATTTTCTAGACTTAGACAAAGATGTTCTTAACATAGACAGCAAAAAAATTGATCAAGCGATACTAATCCTTCTTAATTATGGCATTGTCGTTTAGGACATATAAACGTGAAATACATACATAAGTTACATATAGATGGACTTCTAACATCCTTTGACTTTGAGCCATTTGTTGTGTGTGATTCATGTTTAATGGGCACACCTTTTACTAGAAAAGGTGAAAGGGCTAGTGATCTTTTGGGCCTAATGCATACTGATGTGTGTGGACCAATGAGCACAAAAGCTAGGGGAGGGTTTGGGTATTTCATCACTTTTACTGACGATTTATGTAGATATGGATATGTCTATTTAATGAAGCATAAGTCGGAATCATTTGAAAAGTTCAAAGAATTCCATAATGAAGTTCAAAACCAACTTGGTAAGACAATCAAAGCATTGCGATCCGATTGTGGTGGTGAATATTTGAGCCAAGAGTTAAGTGATAACTTGAAGAGTTGTGGAATTCTTTCACAACTAACTCCGCCTGGAACACCTCAGTTGAATGGTGTATCTAAAAGGAGGAACCAAACTCTACTTTATATGGTTCGGTCCATGATGAGTTTTGCTGACCTTCCGGTATCCTTCTGAGGTTATGCTCTCAAAACTGTTGCTTTTATACTTAATAGAACTCCATCAGAGGCAGTAGAAAAGACAACATATGAGATATAGAGCCAAAAAATTCCAAGCTTGTCTTTTCTACGTATTTGGGGTTGTGAGGTCTATGTAAAACGTTTACTTTCAGACAAACTCGCCCCTAAATTTGATAAGTGTTTCTTTGTGGGTTATCCCAAAGAAACCAAGGGCTATTACTTCTACTATCGAACAGAGGGCAAAGTGTTTGTTGCTCGTCGTGGTGCCTTTTTGGAACAAGATTTTATTTCCAAAAAGGCAAGTGGGAGTAATGTATTTCTCGAAGAAGTTCGAGAAGAGCAACAAATTGACATAGTTCAACCTAGGTCAGAGTCAGAAACATTAGTGCCAGTTGTTGAGCTTAAAGTAGTTCCTCCTTTGGAGGAATCTTCTTCCATAACTGACCAAGTGTTAGAGGACGTGCATTCCACACACGAACCTTCTACTATCCCACCCGAATCTAATTCGTGCGAAAATTCTCAAATTGTTGAGAAGAAAATTTCTCCTGTTGCAGTCCCTCGTCGGTCTAGTAGACCAAGAATACCAAACAAAAGGTATTTTGATTTCTTGAGATAATATTTTAGAATTTGAGGAACCTACTACTTACAAGCAAGCCTTGATGAGTGAAGACTACGAAAAATGGCTTGAAGCCATGAGCTCCGAAAAATGGCTTGAAGCCATGTCTAAAAATCAAGTATGGGACTTGATGGGTTTACCCGATGGGGTTACGCCTATTGGTTGCAAATGAGTTTTCAAGGTGAAAACAGACAAGGATGGTAACATTCAGGCTTACAAAGAAAGGTTGGTTGCAAAAGGGTTCGAGCTAGTTCATGGCGTAGACTATGACGAAACCTTTTCACCAGTAGTAATGCTTAAGTCCATTCGGATACTCCTAACGCTCTTTTATGATTATGAAATTTGGCAGATGGATATCAAAACTGCTTTTTAGAATGGGTTCTTGAAAGAGAATGTGTATATGACACAACCGGAAGGTTTTGTGGATCCAGAATATCTTCGGAGGGTATGAAAGATTCAAAAGTCCATTAATGGATTGAAGCAAGCATCCTAGAGTTGGAATCTCTGATTTGATGAGGCAATCAAACAATTTGGTTTTCTCAAAAATGGAGAAGAGACTTGTGTTTACAAGAAGGAAATTGGGAGTAACATAGTCTTCTTGGTCTTGTATGTAGATGATATACTTCTCATAGGAAACGACATTCCCATGCTTGAGTCAGTCAAGGAATGGTTGAAAAGTTGTTTCTCTGTGAAAGACCTTCGAAACGGTGAGTACATTTTGGGGATCAAGATCTAGAGGGATAGGTCTAAGAGGATGATTGGACTTAACCAATGAACTTATATTAATAAGATCACCACTAAGTTCAACATGGAAAATTCTAAGAGAGGTTTTCTTCCCATGCAACATGGCCTGTCGCTTAGCAAAACTCAATGTCCTTCTGGACCTGATGAGATTAAGCGAATGAGTAATGTTCCTTATATGTCAACTATAGGGTCCATTATGTATTCCATGATTTGTACTCGCCCAAATGTTTCATATGCCTTGAGCATGTGTAGCAGATTCCAATCAAATCTAGGTGATGCACATTGGAGTGCATTCAAGAATATCCTAAAGTACTTAAGAAGGACTAAGGATAACTTCTTAGTGTATGGAGGTGAAAATAAGTTAATTGTTGAGGGTTACACAGATGTGAGCTTCCAAACTGACAAAGATAATTTCCGATCCCAATCTGATTTCATCTTTTGACTAAATGGAGGGGCAGTGAGCTGGAAAAGTTCAAAGCCAACCACTGTTGCAGACTCTACAACAGAAGCTGATTACGTTGTTGCAGCAGATGCAACAAAGGAAGCTGTTTGGATGAAGAAGTTCATTTCTGAGCTAGGAGTCGTACCTAGCATTTCAGATGGCATTATTTTACAATGTGATAATAATGGTGCCATTGCTCAGTCTAAGGAACTAAGATCGCATCAAAGGTGTAAACATGTACTTAGAAAATTTCATCTCATTCGATAAATCGTTGAGAGAAATGATGTAATAGTTAGTAAAGGTAATACAGATCAAAATGTTGTTGACCCGTTGACAAAACGTTTGCCTCAGCCCAAGCATGAGAATCACACTAGGGCTATAGGGGTTGAGCATATAGGAGGGTGGGTTTGATTGTGCTCTATTTACTTTTAAATTAGTTCACAATTGCAATTACTTTTTGTAATGATTTCATTATGTTTATCAATAAAAGTTTATCTTATTTAATCTTGGTTAAGTATTAAATAAAACGTCCAAAATATTTTATAACATTTGATAGGTTTGTCAAATGCGTGATTTCACAAATGAAACCCTATTTGGTGAACAGGAGTTATAATAGTATATGATACTGGTTTTTCCGCATTATTTCTACAACATGAATACCCAAATTCCCTTACTCAAGGTGAATGAGCTAAAGTCAATCCAATATTGGTAAGAGTTTTATCTCATAAAACCCTCACCTATAGATAAATTGATCTCAATTCAATTAACAATGAATGAAATCTCTCTTATCATCCTCTAATCATGTAGTGAGATTATTACTTGGGCATTCATTTCTCAACTCTGAGTGGCTACATGTTGAAGTATTAAATATTAGGTTGTTAGTGTTTCCTTAAATCAAGGATTAGTTTGTTACTTAGAATCTTGTATTAGTTGTTAGATTGTATAGCTATAGTATAAATAGCATAATAGGCTTGTAATTCATTCACACACAATAATAAAACAAAATGTAGTAATTTACTCTTATTCTCTCCCTCTGTTATCTCCACTCTCTCTTCCCTCCTTCTCTCTCTTTAAGCTCCATCAATGGAGTCAAATAATCAAATCTAACATGGTATTAGAGCGAGAATCTTCCTGGCTCATTCTTTCTTTCTTCTCATCCTAATTTCATTTCATTATGATTTCATTTGAAATTCTTATTTTCTTCATCTACAAACCAATCAAAATCTGCTCATTTGTTGTCAATTTGTCTTCATTTTCTCGTTAATCTTCTTCATTTTCTGCACTTAACTAATTTGTTGATTTCTTCTCCTTGAATCACGATAATTCGTGATCGAATGTGTTATATTTTGAGTCGAAATTTTGACCAAGTTTTCGCTATTCATGAACTTTCCCCAAATTTCTTGTTCATGTTTCTCAAGTCACGTCTTTCTTGATGAAATCTTTCACAATTTCGTCATTTCTTGCTAGTTTCTCAAATTAGGGTTCTTATTCCTTCACAAATTGGGAGCTAGTTTCACATACTCCGTTACGATTGAATCCAGGGATTCAATTTCTCCAATTCTTTTGGTAGCAAGTTTCTTTGATTTCATACTGGAATCATTTTGGAAATTCTGATTAACTGATTCAATCAGTTAATTTTGCTTGATTTTCTTAAAAAACATTTCGTTTTTATTTTGATTTCTACTGAAAATTAGTTCGCGTAGCTAGAAATAGCTCGTTTGCTCTTGAATTTTCTAGCTGGGAATTCATCACTACTTCAGTTCTTAGGTTTAATGATATTCCTCTTTCCATCCCATCTGCCAGATCGATTTTCCATTAATGGATTTTAGCTGGGATTTTCCATCACTACTTCATTTTTTGGTTGCTGTTTTTACACTTAGAGTTTCCTGTGGTAGATACAAGAATGCATGAACTACTCGTTGTTCGTCTTAGAAGGGTTTTGCCTTTTACTAATGCAATACAGGTATTAAAAAACTTATATGCACCCAGTGCACACTAATTTAGTGTGCACCTGATCCAAATCACAAGAGTTGTAATGATTACAACTTGAACTGACTCTGTGTGATATAGTGTATCTATGTGTGATATAATGTATCTATGTGCGATATAGCATATGTATTTTGTGTTTCTGTCTACGTAATATTTTCACTCACTCACTCTACTTAATGATTACAACTTTCACTCACTCATTGTATGTAATGATTACAACTTTCACTATTCACGCATTCACTCTACGTAATATTTTTCTATATGTGCTAGTGTGTTTCTGCTTGATATAATGTATCTATTTATGATATAGTGCATGTATTTTTGATATAGTATATTCGTGTACTATAGTCCACTCCTTTTATGCACGCTATGCGTGCGACGACTTTTTAGGTTACATTGGCGAAACATATATGAACTCATCAAAGTTGTCGATCGTAAGTTGTATATCTCAAAAATAATATGTCCCTAAAAAACCTCAATAACTATGAAATAATATGCAAGTAACAGAACACAATTTTTTGTAAACAAAAACATCCTCAGAGTTCAACTATGTAATAACAAAGAAAGAAAATAAAGTTATAAAATTATGGGCTAAACTTTTTTAGTTTGTTTTATTCTGCTTTCCTAACCATATACATTCTTCTTCCCAATCAACTTGTAGCACATAACCAACATTGTAATAATGTTCTGGATAGAATTCTCCAACCGGCGGAGGTAAGACCCACGAATACGCTTTGTATCCAAAAACTGAGTGTAGTTTATCCAATACTTGAGTGCGTCCATTTGACTGCATAAACATAAACAATTATATTTAATTTTACATGCAATATGGGCTAAGAGGGTTATTATTAGATTATTTATTTATAATAGATGAAAAACCTGTAAAAGTAATAATTTTATGGCAGTAGCTAAGCATCCCAAAACGCGTTGTGTAAGGTCATGAAGTATCGTGACTCTCAAAGTACCATTTAGGTCATATATGGTAAGTCGAATCAATAACCTGTTGATAAAATAAGATATCAAATTATTATTTACATAAAATCAATTTCAATAACTTATAGTATGAGTTTCATACCTTGGAATAGTTACAACATTTATAAGATTGCACGATAGACAATTTGAAACTCCTTTGAAAATGGAAACCTGACTATAACAATAATGACATGCTTCATATATGAGATTATCAACATGTTCAATGTCGTCAAAGCCACGTGCATTAGCAACAACTCGGCAATATTGCATCTGCAAGAGTAATCGATTAAAGTTATGCATTCATATACTAATTGAATTTTTTTCAAAAATAGAAGTCAATATTAGATTATTTACTTTTCTCATGGAATGAAATGTATCTAATCGGATCTGGGGAGAATTAGAAATAGCAATAGATGATTGTAAAGAGAATGTAGTCGAACGAAACCATGCAACTCTTTTTTTTGCCCATTTCTCTGATTCATACCTGCAAATTTTATACTATTATTTTAGTTCAAATAGTAATTAAGGTTATATATGCATATAGTTAACTTGTACATACCAAGTAGATAAGGTAGTTGTATGTTCATTAACTGGGTTAACATAAATCCCGGTGTAAAATCTTGTTGTAAGATTTGTATCTGTTTTTTAAGAGTCGCATAGAAAAATTATCACAAATCTAAAATATTGAATTTATATAAAATTGGAGAAAATCAATATATGTATTTCGGTGATTTACCATAAAAGCTCTTCACATATAAACCACATGCAATAATAATTGAGCAATCAGATCCATTAGTGTTTTCATCACCAACAACGTTCACAAAATCATTCCAGAGTGTTAATTTTGTAACTGTCCAAATGTGGTTAAAAAGCATGGAATATTATAACAAATAATTAAATCAATATAACTACAACTAATAAACAAGAACTCTTATTTAAGAAAGGGCTTACGTTTTATCCATTATTGCTATTTCTCTTTTGACTGAATTTTCTCGAACACTCTTGATTTGCGAAACATATATGACTAATCCCATAACATCTAAAAATCATAAATAATTTCTAATTAAAATAGATTGTTTTAAGATAAATAAGTTTAAGTAAATATTAGTGAAATGTAAGAAAATTACCAAAAACTCTGTCAATACGATTCACATGATTGTGGAGCCGGTTCAAAGAAACTAACTTGCAGTAGAATGTAGGTATTGCAATGTCATCCTCTTCTTTAAGGATAACATTAGTGTCTGCTAACATTATCATTTTTTCCAATTTGGTACAATATCAATTTTCTCATCAGTGAAGACTATGTACACCAAGAAGTACATAAATATGTCCCTCTTGAAATCTTCCTATAATTTATCTACATGAGGAGAGAATATAGTACATTGCATGACCTCGCCCTATCAAAAGGTAGGCAATCAGTTTGGGAGTGTATAAACTAATTCAATCACAAATTTATGTAATTATGAAATTTACCTCAACATCGACAAAAAGCATTTTCCATATTTGCTTAGTTGTTCCTCGATGAGTGTAATTAAAAATATCGTAGTTACGAACCAATCGAGCTCGTACGTTATACCGTCGTACCCCGCAAAGAAATAAATGCATAAAAGGTGGATAATGATACTCCATACTGTACAATTGTAAAATAGAAAATATTAGTGAATGTAGTTTGATAATGAATAACACATTATATTTAATGTACATCCTACAACATTACGTTAAATAGATCAATAGAATAACTAAGTAGTGACGAAAACTCAAGACATATAAGGTAAGTAACAATTATATAGTGAGGTTAATAAGTAATTTGATTATAAACTACCCAAAGTATGGATACAGTGCTAACATTCAACTATTGAAATAAGGGAGAAATCAAAAGATACGCTATGCTCTTAATACAAAGTTCCTATGACATAATTCAAACACTATATCCTTATTGTAATCATTCGACAATAAAACTTCTTTATATACAATATTTTTTGTAAATACTCCATCTTGCCCTTGAATTTTCCCTTTTTTTACAATAAGTTTTGTTGTGTCCTCTTAAATTCCCCGTGATAGTGCCACATATAGCTGCCCATGGCTGAATACATGATCCGGTAGGTAAATGCCTACATGGGGAATAGTTTGCCCTTGGGACTTGTTTATACTCAATGCAAAACTCAACTTTACTGGAAATTGTTTTCTAACCATCTCAAATGGCAATTTTATATCTTCGGCAGTTTTCAAGGGGATTCTTGGCAAAAATACTCTGTTGCCCCTAGAATGTCCAGTTAAAATGATCCTTTAATGAACGACAAAGCAACTGTGTCCCATTACAAAGACCATTTTTAGGATTATTATTTCTCAAGAGCATCAAAGGAACTCCGGGTTTCAAAGTGAGAGCATGAGGAGGCAACCCGGATGCTGCAATTGAATTTAAAAACTCTTGTTGATACAAATTTCTGTTATCTTCAGGAACACTATCAATCGAATAATATGTTTTTCCTTCTCTGAGAAATTTTTGGACAACTTCATCATTTATCTTGTCAGCATCTTCGTTGAGGGGTGTGATGATTGCCCTTTCAAACATATAATTTCGGTCACTCACATGCTCACATAACTTTGGAAAAATATGATCGACTAACTGTGCAATCGAGGTATCACCAGTTGATGGTATGACCATATGGTTTGGCAATTTAATCATATAATCTGAATTAGTAGGTTCATTTCCGTTCCCAACAGAGAGTAAGAAAGTAGCAAATGCATTATCATCTTTTGATCTCATATTTTCTCTCAAATGCAAAACACGAATGTGTTTCCATAAAGGGGACCTAACCAACGATGTGTCGATCATTTGAGCCTTGGTTCCATTTCGAACAACTGGTAAGACTTGTCTAAAATCTCCACCAAATACAATAACTTTCCCCCCAAATGGCAAGTCATTCCCCATTAAATCTTTGAGTGATCGATCAACAGCTTCAAATTGATGTCTGTGTGTCATTGGAGCCTCATCCCATATGATTATAGCAGAGTGTTTCAAAAAAATGGCAGTTTTAGAGCGTTTGGTGAATGAGCAAGATGATGAGCTACCAGGTTTTAGTGGAAGTTGAAAAGTCGAGTGTGATGTTCTGCCTTGATGCAATAATGTAGCTCCAATTTCAGATGTCGCGGTAGGAATAGCTATTTCACCCCTACCTTTTACCGTAGCTAGTAGGGCTCTATATAGAAATGTTTTGCCAGTGCCCCCTGGACCATCAACGAAAAAAGTGCCCCCTGTTTTTGAGAGAACTGCATCCATTATTGTGTCATACGCAATTCGTTGGTCACTATTAAGAGTGTCAACACATGCCAAGTCAGCTTCTGGAACTGGCACAGAAAAGTACTCCTCCATGATTACAGGAAGCTCATCGACGTCCTCGGTATTTTCAGGTAAACTTGGCAACTCTGTATAGTCAGAAATTCTCTTTCTAAGCGGCCGCAATAGACAATCCTAGTCATGTAGAAGCTTGTGAGTCAGAACAACATCATTACTTGACATATTTGAGGAAGGATAGTCCTCAACCATGTTGGAGAAAAACTCATCCCATAGAGCACGTAATCCTGTTGGTTGACAATATATCAATATGGTTGCAAACAATCTTCGTAATGATGATGGCATTCTTACATAAGATGCTTCAAAAGACACTGACGAATGCTTTCGTCACTTTCAAGGGATTCCGCAGCAGCTCTGAATGTTGGTTGTGTGACACCATCAACAGTTCTTAGATCTTCAAACGATTGAGGACCCCTGACTTGATTGAGCATCAACCTCATATAAAATCTTTCTCCTTCTAATGGAGAAGCTACATATAGTCGACCCATAACTCGTTGTTTGCTTCTCCTTCGTTGCCATTCACATGTAGTTGAAAGCCATCTGTAATGCTATGGGAATTCTCTATACAGATATCTTCTAGCACGTACATCAATTGCATTTGTCTTGAAAAACTCGGTTAACATTGTTTTCGAGTTTCGAGGGTCTGCCAATACGCTTGAGATTTCTCGGTTCCCTTCAAACCTCAATTGATGCGTGTTCGGCAAATGCACTTGCAAGCGATCTACGGATGGACACATTCGAGTCAAAGGAAATTTATAAAATTTCCAAAAAGCTTCAGGTGCACAAATCCATCTCGCATCGACATACTGAGCTATCTCATCACCGTTATGGACTTCCATGGACACCCTATATGAACCCTTATGTAAGTACTTCTACAAATATTTGACAGATTTAATGTTGCTACATATTTCTAAATTAATGTGACAATCGTACTTCAAGAGAAGAAATGGATTGTATGGAACTACCAATCGATTATCAACATTTATTCGAGAATTATGTCGCATTGGTACGGGTGGACGATCTTGTCGGCGACGATATACAGGGTATGAGTAATTGCCTTGCAACGTTTCATTTGAAAATGGCTTAGGGAATCCTTTTTTACAACTCCCTTGTTTCATGCATGGGGATTGTTGATTTTGAACACCACATGGATTATGAATCATGTGTTAAGAGCTTTGAGGTTCTTCTTTTTCATCAAGAATTTCTGCTCTAACAATTTGGTCATATTCATCCGGAGTGCTTAGCTTGTCATTTTGATCGAGGATCAGTAACATATGAACATGAGGAAGCCCCCTATTTTGGAATTCAATTACATAAACATAAGCCACCACCTTTCCGAGGATAGCCCTTTCTAGAATATCCTTTTTTAACTCTTCAAATTTAGCATGAAACACCCGTGTTAGTAGGTCCGGCCGATCATTTAACACTTTTCCAAGCCATAATTCTGTTTGTATTTCTGACCAAGAAGGATTGCAAGTCATTGTCAAAAATAAATCTGGCTTGCCAAACTTTTGTACCAAGGTCGTTGCATCTTGATACCTCTGGTGCATATCTCAAGGACTTCCTACGAATGAAGATGGTAGTATCGTTATTTTACCAACGTTCTCTGGAGAAGAAAACAGAATGATAAAAAATTTAATGTTCATTTAAACAATTGCTTGAATTTCATAAGAAAGCTGATTTAGATAAATGAGTCTCAACCTGTGGTGTGCTCTCCAGCATTTAAAGAGTCCTCTAAACCTTTATATAAATCAGCGCGTATCTTATTTTGATTGTATGCAATCCATCTCAAATTAGATGCTTGCATTTTTACACAATTATCGACAACAAATTGTTGAAGTAGACGACCACCTCTAAAGAGTAGAGAATCAAGATGTTCTCGCATCTGAAGAATATAATAAATGTTTTTGTTAGAAATATTCTAGGTAAAAAGTTGTAGGGAAATAAGAGTTATAACAAAATGTGCACCTGGAACATATATGCATAAAACTCTCGGCATGTCAACTTTCTACCAGTTGTTGTACGACTGTTCAAATCCCAACCATAAGAGCCGAAAGGAAATAATAGAGGATACTGTAATGGGTCATAATAACCTGCAGTATCTTTAATGTACATCAAATTTCCATTGTTAGACTCTATAAGAATATCTCGCTCTTTTAAGTTAGCAACGTCATCTCCTCCAACGACAACGACTGCCACTTGGGATGCTGATGGCATTGTATACTGATGATTGGTGGAAGATTGCTCTTTGATGACAAACCTGCAGTCTTGTAAGTCACTATGTTGAGCAAGATGGCGAAGATTATGGACAAAAGGGTTATAAGCATTAAGAATATGCTTGATTTTATCAATGATACTGATCCGTAATGAAGAATTCTCAGCTACTCGGTTTTCATTTTCATGATCAGTGTCATAAATGTAGAGTTGAAGAAACCGAGGACGATCATTTGATGTTAAAGGTAAAAATCCACCGATGCGATGATAAATTGAACCTTGAGCACGAAATGTGTACACACCTTGACGTGCATTTGCTAATTCATCATCGATATGTACTCCCATTGAAGTGAAAGCAAATACATGGTTGTACTTACGACTGTTTTGTCTAAAATGAGCCCCATCGTCTGACTGATCAGAAAAGAGCTCAAGTAACTCGGGGCAGAAAGGATGGTCAGGCAGATTGACCTTCCCATTTAAGCAACACGGTTCAGATGATTCACAATGGAAAAGGCGTGCTTCACAATGTGGACATGTTGTCATAGAAGGCAAATTGAATATAGGCACCCCTTGAGTCTCATGGTAATTTCTTGCACAAGTTCGATAACCACATCTTCCAACTTTCCAAACTCTTATATCATCAACGATATTGTTTGATATGTTATTGATATTGGATGTAGTGTTATCATCGATACTAATTTTGCCAGCCAAGAAAACTTCATTTTCTAAACCAACATCGCCTTGAATGTCCATTGCGTTTGACGATGTGTGTAATGTATTTGCATTGGTTGTACTACTTTCTGCAATGCAAAAGAATCGGTTGGGGAAGTTATTTCGATTCGTTGTATCTTTATTGGTTCTACTGTTTTCTCCACCAGAAAATGATTGATTGGGCAAGTTGTTCTCATTTGCAAAGTCCCCATATCTTTCATTAAACATCTGATTATGAGTTTCAATGTTTGATCGCATGTCGAGTGAACGTAGTTTACCAATGGGGTGTACTGCATGATCAAAAAGGTTTCATGTAGATCAGTTAACTAAACGAATGGCAAATAATAAATAGAATAAGGTAAACAAAATTTCAAAATATACATAAGTGCAGTAAATTTCATTCAATTGCAAATATGAAAATAGAAATTAATAAAATAATTCCAACTGTACAATTTATTTTCACTTATTTGGATGAAACAATTAAAATAAATCCTAAATAAAATTGAAATTGAGGTAAGAAGAGAATTTAGATGCATATAATATAATATGAGCATGACAACATGATATCATTCGCAATATATATCAATGACCTATATCTAAATGTTCATAAACACTCGCCCATCTCACCTCTAAAAACACTCGCCCATCTCACCTCCCTCTCTCTCTCTCACCTCTGCAAACCCTCAACCTCCAAAAGCTTATCTGCAAACCCCATATCTCACCTCTAAACCCCATTTCTCTCTCATGCATGTTCTTGGTTGGACAAATTTGAGGGCGGATGAAAAAGGTTACCTGCTTACGTACACTTCCTAAGTTCCTATATTCAGTTTTCATATTTTTATTTATGAATATTATGTAAATTTACCATCCTTTGACTAAAACATGTTTTGGTGTGTTTTCATTTGATGTAGCTTTGGCAAACATTCAAAATCAACATATCCAAAAACCAAGAGGAGCACGGGGAAAATCACTTTCAAGTAGCAAAACACTAAAAAAGGTAAATGATGTCATTTTTTTTTCACCCATAAATGTGTATAGCAATAGCTTTATAATAAAACTACAACATGTTTTTGTTTTTGCAAAGAAATAAAACTGTCAAACTTCATTCGAGAATTCATAATCACACAAACCCAATCCAAATTACAGATCACTCTGACTACTTATTCCTCCAGATTTGCACATAGCAAGTAAATGACAGGAAATGGCAGTATCCAATTCAATTCAGCACACAAAAAATATCCATTTCCATTAGATTACAAATAGAAGTTAGTAGCTTGAATGAAAAGGTAAACCCAAATTACAGATCACTCTGACTACTTATTCCTCCAGATTGGCACATAGCAAGTATATAACAGGAAATGGGAGTATCCAATTCAATTCAGCACACAAAAAATATCCATTTCCATTAGATTACAAATAGAAGTTAGTAGCTTGAATGGTAAACACATGGGAAGCAAGAGTAAGCAAGAAAAGGTAGGATTAGAAAAGAGAAGATAGTAAGGAAATTACAGTGTTGATTTTATTTTGTAAAATCTACACCTTGTTTTCATATATGGGTTTGATTATTTTCAACCCAAACAGAAATTCAAATATTCAAAAGAGAGAGAAATCGAGTGAATCATAAGTATGATATATGAAAACAGAGCATGAAAGCGGTCATAAATTTAAGGTTAATTAAGATATGAATTGCAATGCTTTAGATAATTAGAATTCAAAATTTAACTATGTTCAATCAATCAAAACAGAAACTGAATTGCAACAAGCTATTACTCAAAATTCAGGACATGCTATAGTTCAAAAACAAACCAATCAACGCAGACACGCAAAACCAAATTCGAAATCTCATACAAATTTTAAGGCGAAAACTCAATCACGAAAGAAGAAACCCTTATATACATGAAGATAAAAAGATAATATCTAAAAAATTAATTGATTACCTTTCAGTTTCAATTGGGTTTCGAAACAACAGTGTTGCAATATTGAGAACAGAGAACTGGTTTGAAAAATAAGGTTTAGATTACCGTCCCCACACCTATTACCACCTATCTCTATCATCCTCCGTTTATTTTATTAGATTGGGTGAGCAAATACAAATTTACTATAATCAACTCTAACTATAATCAACCACAAATTTACTAAAAGCACTCAAATTCAAAAACAGTAAATCAAATTTATTACAGTAGAAATTAAAACATTAAAAACTAAACGACACTAAACTTACAGAATACAAAGACAACATTAAAACCAGAATTCAAGGATTATAGTAATTATTGGCCTCATTAATTCAAAAATTCTCAACATACTCGCACAAATTCAGAGAAATAAACAAATCAAACAAACTCTTTGTTCTTTCTTACCTCTGGATCTGTAATTCTAACTCCCAAACGATCCTTAACAACATCGCTAAAACTCGATTGATCATAATTACTTGAGCTACAATAAGGCGGAAAATCCGATTTACAAGTAGTAATCACCTCACTATCCTCACAATTCTTAACCTGATCTTCTTCCTCAACAACTTCCGAAATCGACGTCGTAACACCTTTCTCAACGAAATTCTCCGATTCCGACGAATTTCTCCGGCGATTTCTCAGCTGATAATGAATATGATAAGATTTCGATACTTTCTTGATCTTCTTCCTCGGCGATGTAGCTCTTTTTGCAGGTTTTTCATCCGCCCTCAAATTTGGCCAACCAAGAACATGTATGAGAGAGAAATGGGGTTTAGAGGTGAGATATGGGGTTTGTAGATAAGCTTTTGGAGGTTGAGGGTTTGCAGAGGTGAGAGAGAGAGGGAGGTGAGATGGGCGAGTGTTTTTAGAGGTGAGATGGGCGAGTGTTTATGAACATTTAGATATAGGTCATTGATATATATTGCCAATGATATCATGTTGTCATACTCATATTATATTATGTGCATCTCAATTCTCTTCTTACCTCAATTTCAATTTTATTTAGGATTTATTTTAATTGTTTCATCAAAATAAGTGAAAATAAATTGTATAGTTGGAATTATTTTATTAATTTCTATTTTCATATTTGCAATTGAATGAAATTTACTGCACTTCTGTATATTTTGAAATTTTGTTTACCTTATTCTATTTATTATTTGCCATTGCATGAAATTTATTGTTATTTTTTCGCTTTATTCTTTTGAACTAAACTGAACTCGACTAAATATAACTTTCTTACTGTAGTTAAATAAAAAAATACTAATAATAAGTAATATAATAATTTCATGATAATAAGTATAAACACATAATTACAAAATCATATTTCTATAAGTAATTTTAATAATTTATTATAATTTTTATTATGAATTATAGCATAATACTAAAATAACTAAATATAAAACTCTCAATAACAATAATAAAATAATTAATAATGTTAAGTAATAGTAGAATATTTTAACTAATAATATAATTAGATAGGTGTAAATATATATTATTAAATGTCGGTAAAATATATTGATGTAGAATCGAATAGAATTACTATTTATTTATTAAAAGTAATCTCATTAATTCTTAAACTCTTATGGAATTTACATAACTATCATTCTAAACATTCAAAATCAAGTGCAACATACTAAACTTAATATGGAATTTACATAACTAACATTCTAAATATATGAAATCAAGTGCAACATATTATACGAATCTAAGTATTGTTATTACAAATGAGTTATGTATATAAACAAATATTATCAACATAGAGTAACATAATAATTTTTTAAAATAAAAAAAAACTAAAAGAAATTGAGTGAAATAATACCCCAAAGTTATAGTAATGCGACTAAAATTCGCATGTGTAGTTTCATAATGGATGAAGACGAAAATCAAGATATGCAACGACAAAGGAGGAAATGGAGTGATAGGAAAAGATGTCAAAGGCAATCCTTGACTCCTGAACAAAGAGGTTGTGAAAACGCACAAAGACGAACCAAATATTCGCGCAGATTTTCGGAAAATACGCTTGCATCACAAAGCAGTCAACTAGAAACAACCTCCGTAGAAGGTCATTGCATGAGTGGAAGTCGTGATGACGTTTTCAACTTTACGGAAGTTAGAATCCCCGTGACAGACATTAACAACTCTGATCAAAGTGTCCAGAATGGGCATAAAGGATATGACTGTAAGATTTGTGAAGTTAATTATCTTACATTAATCATGTACAAATGATCGTTTAGTTAACTGATCTACATGAAACCTTTTTGATCATGCAGTACACCCCATTGGTGAACTACGTTCACTCGACATGCGATCAAACATTGAAACTCATAATCAGATGTTTAATGAAAGATATGGGGACTTTGCAAATGAGAACAACTTGCCCAATCAATCATTTTCTGGTGGAGAAAACAGTAGAACCAATGAAGATACAACGAATCAAAACAACTTCCCCAACCGATTCTTTTGTATTGCAGAAAGTAGTACAACCAATGCAAATACATTATACACATCGTCAAACGCAATGGACATTCAAGGCGATGTTGGTTTAGAAAATGAAGTTTTCTTGGCTGGCCAAATTAGTATCGATGATAACACTACATCCAATATCAATAACATATCAAACAATATCGTTGATGATATAAGAGTTTGGAAAGTTGGAAGATGTGGTTATCGAAATTGTGCAAGAAATTACCATGAGACTCAAGGGGTGCCTATATTCAATTTGCCTTCTATGACAACATGTCCACATTGTGAAGCATGCCTTTTCCATTGTTAATCATCTGAACTGTGTTGCTTAAATGGGAAGGTCAATCTGCCTGATCATCCTTTGTGCCCCGAGTTACATGAGCTCTTTTCTGATCAGTCAGACGATGGGGCTCATTTTAGACAAAACAGTCGTAAGTACAACCATGTATTTGCTTTCACTTCAATGGGAGTACATATCGATGATGAATTAGCAAATGCACGTCAAGGTGTGTACACATTTCGTGCTCAAGGTTCAATTTATCATCGCATCGGTGGATTTTTACCTTTAACATCAAATGATCGTCCTCGGTTTCTTCAACTCTACATTTATGACACTGATCATGAAAATGAAAACCGAGTAGCTGAGAATTCTTCATTACGGATCAGTATCATTGATAAAATCAAGCATATTCTTAATGCTTATAACCCTTTTGTCCATAATCTTCGCCATCTTGCTCAACATAGTGACTTACAAGACTGCAGGTTTGTCATCAAAGAGCAATCTCCCACCAATCATCAGTATACAATGCCATCAGCATCCCAAGTGGCAGTCGTTGTCGTTGGAGGAGATGACGTTGCTAACTTAAAAGAGCGAGATATTCTTATAGAGTCTAACAATGGAAATTTGATGTACATTAAAGATACTGCAGGTTATTATGACCCATTACAGTATCCTCTATTATTTCCTTTCGGCTCTTATGGTTGGGATTTGAACAGTCGTACAACAACTGGTAGAAAGTTGACATGCCGAGAGTTTTATGCATATATGTTCCAGGTGCACATTTTGCTATAACTCTTATTTCCCTACAACTTTTTACCTAGAATATTTCTAACAAAAACATTTATTATGTTCTTCAGATGCGAGAACATCTTGATTCTCTACTCTTTAGAGGTGGTCGTCTACTTCAACAATTTGTTGTCGATAATTGTGTAAAAATGCAAGCATCTAATTTGAGATGCATTGCATACATTCAAAATAAGATACGCGCTGATTTACATAAAGGTTTAGAGGACTCTTTAAATGCTGGAGAGACAGCACAGGTTGAGACTCATTTATCTAAATCAGCTTTCTTATGAAATTCAAGCAATTGTTTAAATGAACATTAAATTTTTTATCATTCTGTTTTCTTCTCCAGAGAACGTTGGTAGAAGAACGATACTACCATCTTCATTCGTAGGAAGTCCTCGAGATATGCACCAGAGGTATCAAGATGCAATGGCCTTGGTACAAAAGTTTGGCAAGCTAGATTTATTTTTGACAATGACTTGCAATCCTTCTTGGTCAGAAATACAAACAGAATTATTGCCTGGACAAGTGTCAAATGATCGGCCGGACCTACTAACTCGGGTGTTTCATGCTAAATTTGAAGAGTTAAAAAAGGATATTCTAGAAAGGGCTCTCATCGGAAAGGTGGTGGCTTATGTTTATGTAATTGAATTCCAAAAGAGGGCTTCCTCATGTTCATATGTTACTGATCCTCGATCAAAATGGCAAGCTAAGCACTCCGGATGAATATGACCAAATTGTTAGAGCAGAAATTCCTGATGAAAAAGAAGAACCTGAACTGCACAAGAAAGCTCTTAACACATGATTCATAATCCATGCGGTGTTCAAAATCAACAATCCCCATGCATGAAACAAGGGAGTTGTAAAAAAGGATTCCCTAAGCCATTTTCAAATGAAACGTTGCAAGGCAATGACTCATACCCTGTATATCGTCGCCGACAAGATCGTCCACCCGTACCAATGCGACATAATTCTCAGATAAATGTTGATAATGGATGGGTAGTTCCATACAATCCATTTCTTCTCTTGAAGTACGATTGTCACATTAATTTAGAAATATGTAGCAGCATTAAATCTGTCAAATATTTGTATAAGTACTTACATAAGGGTTCAGATAGGGTGTCCATGGAAGTCCATAACGGTGATGAGATAGCTCAGTATGTCGATGCGAGATGGATTTGTGCACCTGAAGCTTTTTGGAAATTTTATAAATTTCCTTTGACTCGAATGTGTCCATCCGTAGATCGCTTGCAAGTGCATTTGCCGAACATGCATCAATTGAGGTTTGAAGGGAACCGAGAAATCTCAAGCGTATTGGCAGACCCTCGAAACTCGAAAACAATGTTAACCGAGTTTTTCAAGACAAATGCAATTGATGTACGTGCTAGAAGATATCTGTATAGAGAATTCCCATAGCATTACAGATGGCTTTCAACTACATGTGAATGGCAACGAAGGAGAAGCAAACAACGAGTTATGGGTCGACTATATGTAGCTTCTCCATTGGAAGGAAAAAGATTTTATATGAGGTTGATGCTCAATCATATCAGGGGTCCTCAATCGTTTGAAGATCTAAGAACTGTTGATGGTGTCACACAACCAACATTCAGAGCTGCTGCGGGATCCCTTGAAAGTGACGAAAGCATTCGTCAGTGTCTTTTAGAAGCATCTTATGTAAGAATGCCATCATCATTACGAAGATTGTTTGCAACCATATTGATATATTGTCAACCAACAGGATTACGTGCTCTATGGGATGAGTTTTTCTCCAACATGGTTGAGGACTATCCTTCCTCAAATATGTCAAGTAATGATTTTGTTCTAACTCACAAGCTTCTACATGACTTGGATTGTCTATTGCGGCCGCTTAGAAAGAGAATTTCTGACTATACAGAGTTGCCAAGTTTACCTGAAAATACCGAGGACGTCGATGAGCTTCCTGTAACCATGGAGGAGTACTTTTCTGTGCCAGTTCCGGAAGCTGACTTGGCATGTGTTGACACTCTTAATAGTGACCAACAGTTCTCTCAAAAACTAGGGGCACTTTTTTCGTTGATGGTCCAGGGGGCACTAGCAAAACATTTCTATATAGAGCCCTACTAGCTACGGTAAAAGGTAAGGGTGAGATAGCTATTCCTACCGCGACATCTGGAATTGCAGCTACATTATTGCATCAAGGCAGAACATCACACTCGACTTTTCAACTTTCACTAAATCCTGATAGCTCATCATCTTGCTCATTCACCAAACGCTCTAAAACTGCCATTTTTTTGAAACACTCTGCCATAATCATATGGGATGAGGCTCCAATGACACACATACATCAATTTGAAGCTGTTGATCGATCACTCAAAGTTTTAATGGGGAATGACTTGCCATTTGGGGGGAAAATTATTGTATTTGGTGGAGATTTTAGAAAGTCTTACCAGTTGTTCGAAATGGAACCAAGGCTCAAATGATCGACGCATCGTTGGTTAGGTCCCCTTTATGGAAACACATTCCTGTTTTGCATTTGAGAGAAAATATGAGATCAAGAGATGATAATGCATTTGCTACTTTCTTACTCTCTGTTGGGAACCTACTAATTCAGATCATATGATCAAGAGAGGAAATGAACCTACTAATTCAGATCATATGATTAAATTGCCAAACCATATGGTCATACCATGAACTGGTGATACCTCGATTGCACAGTTAGTCGATCATATTTTCCAAATTTATGTGAGCATGTGAGTGACCGAAATTATATGGTTGAAAGGGCAATCATCACACCCCTCAACGAAGATGCTGACAAGATAAATGATGAAGTTGTCAAAAATTTTCTCGAAGAAGGAAAAACATACTATTCGATTGATAGTGTTCCTGAAGATAACAGAAATTTGTATCAACAAGAGTTTTTAAATTCAATTGCAGCATCCGGGTTGCCTCCTCATGCTCTCACTTTGAAACTCGGAGTTCCTTTGATGCTCTTGAGAAATATTGATCCTAAAAATGGTCTTTGTAATGGGACACTGTTGCTTTGTCGTTCATTAAAGGATCATTTTATAGATGCCGAGATCTTAACTGGACATTCTAGGGGCAACAGAGTATTTTTGCCAAGAATCCCCTTGAAAACTGCCGAAGATATAAAATTGCCATTTGAGATGGTTAGAAAACAATTTCCAGTAAAATTGAGTTTTGCATTGAGTATAAACAAGTCCCAAGGGCAAAGTATTCCCCATGTATGCATTTACCTACCGGATCATGTATTCAGCCATGGGCAGCTATATGTGGCACTATCACGGGGAATTTCAGAGGACACAACAAAACTTATTGTAAAAAAAGGGAAAATTCAAGGGCATGATGGAGTATTTACAAAAAATATTGTATATAAAGAAGTTTTATTGTCGAATGATTAGAATAAGGATTTAGTGTTTGAATTATGTCTTAGGAACTTTGTAATAAGAGCATAGCGTATCTTTTGATTTCTCCCTTATTTCAATAGTTGAATGTTAGCACTGTATCCATACTTTGAGTAGTTTATAATCAAATTATTTATTAACTTCACTATATAATTGTTACTTACCTTATATGTCTTGAGTTTTCGTCACTACTTAATTATTCTATTGATCTATTTAACGTAATGTTGTAGGATGTACATTAAATATAATGTGTTATTCATTATCAAACTACATTCATTAATATTTTCTATTTTACAATTGTACAGTATGGAGTATCATTATCCACCTTTTATGCATTTATTTCCTTGCGGGGTACAACGGTATAACGTACGAGATCGATTGGTTCGTAACTACGATATTTTTAATTACACCCATCGAGGAACAACTAAGCAAATATGGAAAATGCTTTTTGTCGATGTTGAGGTAAATTTCATAATTACATAAATTTGTGATTGAATTAGTTTATACACTCCCAAACTGATTGCCTACCTTTTGATAGGGCGAGGTCATGCAATGTACTATATTCTCTCCTCATGTAGATAAATTTATAGGAAGATTTCAAGAGGGACATATTTATGTACTTCTTGGTGTACAAGTAGTCTTCACTAATGAGAAAATTGATATTGTACCAAATTGGAAAAAAATGATAATGTTAGTAGACACTAATGTTATTCGTGAAGAGGAGGATGACATTGCAATACCTGCATTCTACTGCAAGTTAGTTTCTTTGAACCGACTCCACATTCATGTGAATCGTATTGACAGAGTTTTTGGTAATTTTCTTACATTTCACTAATATTTACTTAAACTTACTTATCTTAGAATAATCTATTTTAATTATAAATTATTTATGATTTTAGATGTTATGGGATTAGTCATATATGTTTCGCCAATCAAGAGTGTTCAAGAAAATTCAGTCAAAAGAGAAATAGCAATAATGGATAAAACGTAAGCCCTTTCTTAAATAAGAGTTCTTATTTATTAGTTGTAGTTATATTGATTTAATTATTTGTTTTAATATTCCATGCTTTTTAAGCACAGTTGGACAATTACAAAAGTAACACTTTGGAATGATTTTGTGAACGTTGTTGGTGGTGAAAACACTAATGGATCTGATTGCTCAATTATTATTGCATGTGGTTTACATGTGAAGAGCTTTTATGGTAAATCACCGAAATACATATATTGATTTTCTCCAATTTTATATACATTCAATATTTTAAATTTCTGATAATTTTTCTATGCGACTCTTAAAAAACAGGTACAAATCTTACAACAGGATGTTACACCAGGATTTATGTTAATCCAGTTAATGAACATACAACTACCTTATCTACTTGGTATGTACAAGTTAACTATATGCATATATAACCTTAATTACTATTTGAACTAAAATAATAGTATAAAATTTACAGGTATGAATCAGAGAAATGGGCAAAAAAAAGAGTTGCATGGTTTCGTTCGACTACATTCTCTTTACAATCATCTATTGCTATTTCTAATGCTCCCCGGATCCGATTAGATACATTTCATTCCATGAGAAAAGTAAATAATCTAATATTGACTTCTATTTTTGAAAAAAATTCAATTAGTATATGAATGCATAACTTTAATCGATTACTCTTGCAGATGCAATATTGCCGAGTTGTTGCTTATGCACGTGGCTTTGACGACATTAAACATGTTGATAATCTCATATATGAAGCATGTCGTTATTGTTATAGCCAGGTTTCCATTTTCAAAGGAGTTTCAAATTGTCTATCGTGCAATCTTATAAATGTTGTAACTATTCCAAGGTATGAAACTCATACTATAAGTTATTGAAATTGATTTTATGTAAATAATAATTTGTTATCTTATTTTATCAACAGGTTATTGATTCGACTTACCATATATGACCTAAATGGTACTTTGAGAGTCACGATACTTCATGACCTTGCACAACGCGTTTTGGGATGCTTAGCTACTGACATAAAATTATTACTTTTACAGGTTTTTCATCTATTATAAATAAATAATCTAATAATAACCCTTTTAGCCCATATTGCATGTAAAATTAAATATAATTGTTTATGTTTATGCAGCCAAATGGACGCACTCAAGTATTGGATAAACTACACTCAGTTTTTGGATACAAAGCGTATTCGTGAGTCTTACCTCCGTCGATTGGAGAATTCTATCCAGAACATTATTACAATGTTGGTTATGTGCTACAAGTTGATTGGGAAGAAGAATGTATATGGTTAGGAAAGCAGAATAAAACAAACTAAAAAAGTTTAGCCCATAGTTTTATAACTTTATTTTCTTTCTTTGTTATTACATAGTTGAACTCTGAAGATGTTTTTGTTTATAAAAAATTGTGTTCTGTTACTTGCATATTATTTCATAGTTATTGAGGTTTTTTAGGGACATATTATTTTTGAGATATACAACTTACGATCGACAACTTTGATGAGTTCATATATGTTTCGCCAATGTAGCCTAAAAAGTCGTCGCACGCATAGCGTGCATAAAAGGCTAGTTATTAATTAAAATAACAAAGGGTAAGGGTAAATTGGGCAATACATTAAGTTTGATGTCCCTCCCCTCTTCCCTTACAGTATAGAGATTTTGTGTCTTTCTGTGTAATACAGTGTCAAACTGTGTGATATAATGTCTTTCTATGTGATATTGTGTATATAATATAGTGCATTTTCATACGTTATATTTTCTATATATGCTATAGGGTATTTCTGTCTGATATAGTGTATCTATATCTGATATATAGTGTATGGACTTGTGATATAAACGACTTTGAAGTAATAGTGTTTGTCGCACGCGGGGCACGTGTCTAGACATGGTGCACACTACTCTTAATGTGAATCGGGTTCACGCAAGTCGGTTTAGACTAGAATCCCAACACATAATATCCACAAGTAATGTAATGCCCAATCAAGTTACTAATTAAAATCCTCTAAAATCATGCTTTCACAAAAACTTTATGTTAAAGAAACTACTCACTAATCACGATAAAAGTAAAACTAAATATGAAATCAATGACTGAATCAATATATTTTCTAAAAGAAAATAATATCGTGAGTATACAACGCGTTATGTAAGATATTTAGATTTTCCATTTTATTAAGTAAATAAGTAAAAGACAGAGTTAAAGATATACTTTAGTTTAGATCTTCGTTATTATCTTTCGCTCTTTTAGGGCGTGCATCTTAAAGATCGTTAATTCTAGTTGATGTTAAAGATGATCAACAAACTATAATCACCCGTAATTTTATGAATTTCATAAATATATTTTTAAAGTATATTTACAAACATTTTTTAGTATTGAAATAATAATTAATTTCATAAGTTGACTATTTTAAAGTCACATGATTATTTAATATTTCAAGTCGTCAATTATTTTATCAAGTTGGACTTTAAAAGTCAACAATTATTTAAATGAGTTTGGGTTAGTAGTACAAATTAATTAAAATTGGGTTAGAGGAGCCCAACGCTTACTAAGCCTTTCATGCCATCTTTGTCTTTTAAAAGTGCCAAACTAATACCTAAACCCATCATTCCTTAGTACTATTGCGAGAAGCCTATAAATATCCCATTGCACCCAAAAAATTCTTCACTCATTAAACCTAAAAAAAATTCTCTGTTGAAGAGAGTTAAAAAAAAGAGAGTGAGAAAGTGAAAGTGAAGAAAATAAGACGAGATGAAACATCATGAAGACGAAAACAAAGGTGTAAGGTGGAAACTGAAATGAGTCCAAAGTTTCATGCTCTGTAGTTTTATTCAAGCTTTATTCTGGTCTTACTTTTAACCCTCAGTCTATTAGTGGAAAAGTTGCAAAATCTGTCACCGAAACATTGGCTATGTATGCAATTTTATGACCTCTATACAAGCCCAAAAGTTACTACACAACGCAGCGAGAAGTCTCTCTTCTCAAGTCTAAGTGAGGATGACAGGCTCAAGAGGTTTGGTTGTATGTTCAGTTACTCTGAAGTTGCCACAGTACAGACGAATATCAGAGCCACATGCTACAGTGAGCCCAATACCAGGAGATCAACTAAGGGGTTGGTTTGCCGAGAAAGACCTATGTCCTATATGTTCTAATGAGGGAACAACGCTAGAGTCAAAAAATGAGAAAATTATCCCACGCCTTTAGCAAGGATCCAAACATGACAATAACAAACGTTTCTTGTAAGAATATACTATATTACTTCCACGCATTTAGAAAGGATCAAGATCTGACAATAATTGGCCCTCCAATTTTATTAGGTGCAACATCGACTTTTATACTATTCACATCCTAATTGACGTTTTTAGGAATACATAAATTCCACGTGTTTAGCAAGGATCTAAAACAAATCTGACAATAATAGATTAATAGTCCCTTCATTTTCATTAGTTGCAACATTTTGAACTTTGAACTATTCATGTACTAATTGGCGAATTTTTTTTTGTATATAAGTTCAAATTTTAGTACTTCCTCCGTTTCAAATTAAATGCAACATTCACCTTTTCACGTTTGCCGAGACATAACTTTAACGGTTAATATCTGCTATAATATATAAGTAAAAATTATAAAAAGTTGATATTACGAAAGTATTTAACGAGACGAATCTAACAAGATCCCACTTGACTATGTTTTTCATTATGTATAAAGCTCAAATTTTAGTCAAAGTACATATTGTGAATAGTGCAAAATATTGACTTTTAAGTGTTTGTTGGACTCGTGTTTATTGATATTGTCAAATTACCAACTTTATATAATATCACTAACAGAACGTTATAAGTACTAAACGTTAAGTCGTAAATTGCCAGGTATAAAAGTTAAGTGTTGGAAACTTGGAACTAAACAAATGAAGGAAGAATTAGAGAAAGGCGCCAAATGATAAGGAAACAGCATTTCTATATCAATGAAATTTACTTCATTCGCATAACAGTATACGAAAGAAAAAGAGCAATGTTGGAGGAAATGATAGAACTACGCAATGAAGCTAAATCCAAATTTCCCTACCTGCGCACAAAAAAAATTAACTTAAAACAATGAAGCCAAATAATAAAGAAATGCACGAATAGATGACAAATAGTTACCTGAGGAAGCATGGAACTAACTTGATACGTCCCCGTACTTGGCTACAAGATGGTAGATCGCCGGTATTGAAAATATAAAAACTGAAGCAGTATCTAATTAAATAGATTAAGGATCCAAATATACCACTTAACTCTGGCTGATGTTTTATTTGTTCCCTCATCATGCTATGTAGTATTATAACATCATTTACTGAGTTCTTCCACTATTTCAATGGGCATATCAAGGACTGCAGATATGAGTACCTTGTCTAACTGGAATAAGTAACAGCAAACAAAGAAAAAGGTATTTTACCAGTTATTCCCTTGGACAAACCAACTCTATGGGCCCACAGCATGATCAAATGGTTACAAGCAAAACTGATGGCAATAAAATCATCTATTATTATTCAATTCTAAAGATCCCAACAATTATGTAACAAAAATTATCTCCATTATTAAGGTGCCTTCTTAAGATGACTTGGCAACCTAAAGTCACCTCTTTTTGGTAGGTAATCTGGTTATGTAGCACATTATGATTGGTTACCTTTTTTTTAGCTTCTCCTCAATTTCCTCCCGTCACCTTATTCCCACCCCCTACTCCACCAGCTATCCCCCTGCCCTATTTCCCTTTTTCAGGCAAAGACATCCCCCTTTCTCTGTTTCCACTCGTTGCCATGGACTAAACCCCAGCTCCTTCCCGACCAGACTTGGTTGGGGGGCTGGGTTTTGCCGAAAATGTATAAGGAAGGGCTATAGGAGACCTTGAGGGGGTGGACATGGAGGCAGCAGGGGTGGTTGGGTGGGCTGGGGGAAGGGCTGGTGTCAGAGATGTCAATTCTAAAATATGTTCAGAAAAACCGTAATTAGATTAAAAATGTATTTATGATTTCTTAGCCTACTTATTATAAAGTTGATCCTTTTTCTTTTTCTATTCAAGATATTAATTCGACCGCAGGCCACGCTATATGTGAAAATAGAAGGATACAAATGTGTCAAGAATTGCACAACCTCCTGCATCCACCAGCCATGGTAGGTTTGGCATTATCTTCAGCCAATCAAGGCTATTAACTAATATGCTGCAAGAAAATTGTTTTATATATAGTCAAGCATCGCTAGATGAAAATACAAGTACCCTCAACAAGCATCTCACAGAACAATTATACAGACTGTTATGTATCTAAACCTTGCAACCCACTTATATACATATACTCACCAGAGACATAACTACACAGAAAAATGAAACACTTGTGCATCGTAATCTTCTAATAACTAAACAGGGATAAGAAGAATTAAGTCTTCTTCTAGCAATACCTGGCTACATATGTCGTATTTCCTAGTAAAGCGAACATGAACATAAGTGGATTGAGTCCCTGCATCACACAGCCAAAGATTACAACATGGATCAAATTTGGTCCTTAATTCGTTTGCAGAAGTATGAAAATAAGCTCAGATATGTAAACTCACCTCAACATTTCCCCTTCTAATCTGCAAGTTTAAGTAAGGACAATATCAGTATGTGATTAATATTCAAGATCCACAGGTATGCAAATTTGAAGATAACTATTAACTTGATTGGGGGGCCAGCATTAACAAGTAGAGCCAAAATAACATTTGTTTCCAAATCACAGTCTAGAATAGGGTTATGACTATCTCTCATTCCAAATTACAGTTCATGCATATTTGCAAGCAAAAGATGCTTGGTTTAGGATTGAAGTGTAGGGACCCCTTAATAAGATTTCTTCTATTAAGATTCTCATTCATCAAAGATGGCCTGGATTCTCAATCAAGAAGATCATAATTTCTACCTAAATCCAGGTACTAATGCTCATAAATTACATCCTATGAAGATTAGAAGATGGTGGTACGCGATGATCCTCATCCCCGCTCTTCATGCTGAACGTTTTATTCCAATGGGCTCCCTCAATACGCATGACCGAGGTTGCTTTTCTCGCGGACTCATATACCTTGGCGCATCTTCTACGAGTGAAGGGCTCAACAAGTTTAAGTGTATTGGACATTGTTGAAGATCCGTAAATTGGCCACCAGTATTATACCCCGTCTTAATTACTTTAATTTCTCTTTTTCTTAAAGCAAAAGTTCCAAGCATTAGTATTCGGCTCCCAATGATGCAATGGGACATGGAGCATTAATATACATCAGTTCTCAAACAATGCCGATATGGCATATGATACAGAATTTCCTCACCATAGTGAATTACTAATGCACACCCTCCAGTCTCCATATGTCCATCCTCCAAGAACCTAGCACCATTATACAGTGTGACTCTTGTTGAAAGTATAGTAAGGTGAAAATTGATGCAGCGCTAGTATGACATAGAGAAAACAAACGTCCTGCATTATCATGGAACCCAAGAAACGAGCAGAGGCCTCCCACGTCTCATCTGATGTGTGTACTACCCACAGTGACTTGTTAGCATGAGGAGCTGGTAAGCAACAGTTTAGGAAATGCGAGCTAGCAACTTTTCTCTAGCGTAAAAGTTCTGGGATGAGAACTGGAATTCGTATATTGCCAAGTCGCCAAGCTTCTGTTTCAGAGCACCCTACAATTGGTTATTTCGGGGTTTGGCAAGGGTGAGGAGCAAGCTCCATTTCACTCACCTGGCATTTCCTGCTACCGATGAGTTCTGTGGTTGAATAAACAAGTAACTTCCAAGAAGAGGATTGTGGATCGAGTTTCTTTTCTGGAGATTGTTTTCTTTATCTTTTTATTTATATATTGGCTTCTCATTGCTAGGACTTACCATGAGAATTTTTTATTTGTAAGTGGCATCATCGATGAACCATTGAGATTAGCACAAGTTAAATTGAGTAATAGAGAATTACAAGCTTTGATTTACTCCTCTCTAGCATGTAGTTGACTAATTTCAGCAACGATTTTCAATGGTAATAAACATAGAGCATGCAGAACTTCAGTGAAAAAAAGGAACTTACATTTAAGCAAATTTGTGGAAGTCGTCCACCCATGTAAATAGCTGCCATAGCCCAACCCATATATGAACCTATGCTCCCACCAATACCTGAGGTAACCTTTTGCTCTCTATTGACCTGAAAGTCCATCACCATTCAAGTCAGAATCTAAATTAACGCTTCTCCCTCCATGCCACTGAAGTTGTCAACATCATCTATTTTTCCAGCTGTCCTCCTGTGGTAAATAAAAGTTCAGACAAGGGCCAATAGGTTTAGGCAAGGGCTGCCAAAGTTCATTTTACAATTCAAAATTAATTCAGATGATTTTAGGAAGTTTTAATAGTTCAAATATTGGCCAAAAAATCAGATAATGGGAGTTGAGGTGAAAAGAATGAACGTCTATATTTGTAGATTTCAGCTTTTCAAGAGTATCAGGTAAACTGTAATAAAGGGAATTTCGACTTTAAAAACGCAAACCTGTTTAAGAAAAAAGTATCTTCTTGTATATCCAAGGTTGAACTACTTCAGTGGGACAGAGCACAGAGGGCATCAAATTACTTATCTGAATTACTGCTCTCTACTACCACTAATGGCATTAGCATTCTAAGAGCAGCGCAAAAGCTTAAGAAATCGCTTAGAAAATCTTCTTCATATTTAAGCAAGACTGGCCCAGTTCATCTGCTAGATATTGCCTCTAATTTCGGCTGAGCAAATAGCTAGGAACTTTGTCATGAAAATCTTTAGAGGCTGGCTCTGGCCGATGGGCTACAGGCTCATTGATAAATATTTATTTCTACGCCTTAACTGAAGATGTCCAATCTATCACTGAACGTCAAACACTGGAGAAAGGTAACAAAATTCAATAACACAAGACTAACAGAGGTATACTGTCTAACCTGCAAAAGCCTTCTGTTTGATACTTTCACAGCCAAGTTCACCCTTGTTTTTCTTGTATGGGAAAAATTTAGAGTCCCAATGATGAAAGTCATTGCAGGCACCTGAAGAATAAAACTTATTCATACCCTCCAAGAAATCACTAGTTCTTAAAATAAAACAAGAACGTGACTTGAAGCTCACAATACACCAAAGGTTTTTCGTTTTTGACATATGCACCGGCCTAGTTGGCAAGGATCCACCAAGCAAAGGCTCTACAATAGGATCCTCAGCATCCACCCTGGTAGGGTCTCTCCATAGAGCTACAAAAGATCTCCTTGTTGGAGTATGACTCGTAGTTAAAGATCTTGCTGACCTGAATAGATAAAATAGGAGAAATATTTATCATGAATAGACTTCAGAAAGAGTTCTTGACTCAGAGATAAAGATCTTGTTGATCTAAATAGCTAAAATTAGAAAGGGTAAAAATGTGCAGAAAGAATGTACTTCAGATATGAGTATTTGGCCACACCATCTTCTACAACCATAAATTCAGCCCGTAAATGATAATTAATAGGTGATACAGCAACAACACTTACCCCAGTGCCTCAAAGGCTCCCGGCATAAGGCGAGGTAAGGGAAGGTTGGATATACGTAACCTTACCCTTGTGTTAAATACACAAAGAAGCTGTTATCATATGACCCAAAATGAAAATTGCGTCGAAAATGCATTGATCACCAGCAACTTCGTAGTATAACAAGTACAGCTAGTTGAGGAAGCCATTTTGCTTTGTACCATAATCTAAACCAAAGAATAAAATCTTTGGCTCCAAATAAATAAAAAAACAACTATTTCTCCAAGCAGCAAGTGAGAAGCTAGAAATGTACCAGCTCATGAATTAAAAGTGCAAGAACCATTAAAGACCTAAGCTTTTAGAGTTTGGATGGTCAAAACTTTAGAGAAGGACACAGAGATAAGAGGGTGCGAAATTCTTCAAAAGTAAATAAACACATTACGTGTAGAAGGAATCTTGTCCAGCAGAATGACTACGAGGAATGGCTGGAAGTGGAATAGGTGAACTCATAGTGGAGATTGGTCTGTTTCCACCACTGCCATTGATGAGTTTTTCAGCACCAGAATTTTGATTTACACTATACTCTCCTGCCACCTCCTTCTGATTTGGCTTTGCGACCTGCACATTGGGATAAGCATTGAATCTATCTTATAACTTTCTTAATGATGCTATACTGTTACCAAAGGTGAACGTAGCAAAAAGGATGACAGCAAGGCAAATTACATTGACAAAGTGACAGAAAATGGGAGATGATAAATAAATAACCATAGTTGCCAAGAGAGAATAAGAAACATCTACCACATAGCATTGCATTAAAGAAAACACTAACTTACCAAGAACATCTGAACTCATACAATAACACTACAACTACAGCAGCCAGCCTAAAGCCCAGCTTAGGACATGATGCGTGCAACTTCAACTTCTCCCAGGAAAATATAAATTCAAGCCTCCACATCATATGTAATGGTGCAAAATGCCTAGAACTTAAGTTCCTACCTAAGCTACTTGTTGTACAGTAGTTACTCTATATGAAAGCACTTTAAATTGCAAAACTGCAAAGAGGCGGGATGTGAACTGCAGGCACATTATTTGAGTACAACATCTCAAAATGAGTACAACAAGGTTCATATTATTTGGGCCACAGATTCATTTTTGCAGACTGCAAGTTCAGTTTCTTAAGTTAATTTTTCAGTTTCAATGTTTGGGACTAGATGCTTACTATTTTGTTTGTCAATCTTTTGCACTCAAGGTTCTGATATTATGCTGTGCTCAAAGTTCATGCAATTCAATGCACTGGCATTTCAAAATGCTTTTTCAATAAACAATTTGACGTTTTGAGAGTCCATAAAATTTAAACTTCCAGGTTGTTGTTTTGGGGGCACTTTGTCTTTGTACCTGATAAAGGAGTTTCAAACTGTGTTTTTCAAGAATATCAAAAAACAGGTAGTTACCTTTTCAGTGTTTCATACGCTTTAAAAAAATGTTATTTGTAATGCACTAACAGGATAAAGAGCCAAGCTGATGGTGAGATAATCACAGCCAGAGAGTTCCCTATTTCTATAGGTCACAAGCAGCAGTTTTTACTCAACTCTGGCCAATCCACCAGAACCATTTACCAGGAAACAGAGGTTTTGAAGTTGTCCTTCAAAGACCTATAAATAGTCCAAACCCACATTAGCTTCACAACCATCACAAAAGATCAACATACTGTAGTAATCTTTCGGCGAACAATCTTACATACATATGTCAAGTTTATAACACATCCTTGCGATGAGTATACACTAGTTACACCTCTAATAAGCACCCTCACCCATGGGCATCCTACAAACACATAAACACTCCAAAATTCCACCGCCAGCCAGTATGATAAAGTGGTAAATGCCAAATAGTGTTGTATACTACTGGTCCTTCAAGAGCTTAGTGATTCTACAACCATTTCATAAGTATATTCAAACTAGAAGACATTTAATTGACTACTTCGTAAACATCATGGATAGATATATCATATAACATAAGAATTAACAAAAATAACCAATGAAACATTTATGCATTTTTCTTTGCCTAACATCTCCTCTTTTTAGGAGGACTTAAAAAACATGAAGATACAGCAGTTACTAACTTACTATGCGTACGAAGTAGGAAGAAATTTAAAGCGTTAGCTGAGTAAACCTTTTCGCTCATAAATATTTTGCTTCTATTGGATGATCAATATACGATGTACTCCCTTTGTGCATATTTAAACTTCCCATTTTTCTGTTTTAGTATGTTCCAATTGAACTTTCCATTTTCTTTAGTATGGTTCCACATAATTAAATATTGTTTTAATAACATCTCTCCTTTATTTTAATTTTCATTTTCATTTTTATTTTGCTTTCCTCTTATTTATGAGACAATTTTCTCTCACCTAAATAAAAAATGAATGATCAAGTATTCCTATTGCTAAGTTATTTATTCTTTGTTACTCCGTCCATGTCCCACCATATTACCTCTTTTCTCAATCAGTGAGCCCAAATGAAATGGGAAGTTTAAATAGGGACAGTGGAACTATGACGAAGCCTTACTAAGTCAACACTAGGAAACTTGGATCAGTGCATGACACTTAACAACATGGATATTTAAGTGCACGAAATAACTTGTACCATCCATTTCAAACACTTGAATCCTATTCTATAATTATAGAAGAGTCACTGAAACATAGAAAATCAATATCATTTTGTAGTAACACTTGAAGCCTATTTAAGCAGGTTGTAACGGCATCAGGCATTGGCGGACCTATTTAGAACTAAGGGTAGACAAGTGTCTACCCTTATAGTAAAATAAGTTCCCAAATATTAATGATCTCTCATATAGCAGAGGCAATTGCTGCGGCAACCTCATACATGTGCTTTGGTGGCAAATGTTGAATCTGGGTTCGATTCCAAGCTTCATGTTTTTTCTCTTCTTTCTTCCTTCACTTTTTGGCTGGCTAATTGGCTAGTGTCTTTTTATTTTATTATTTGTAGAATCATGAATATTAATACCTTTATTTTTCTTCTTTCTTACGGATATTTGTCTTATTTTTGATAACTTGCTATCAATTACCTTGATAGTGTTAAAAATAATGTTGACTTTTTCCCTTTGTTTTAGTTGTTTGAAAAAAAATATTCAACTTTACTTTTAGCAAATAATATGGTTGGTTCACCAATTCTATTAGTTTGATTATCCTTATCCTCCTAACTTTGCAGAGTAATAATTTAGCTGTAGAATTGTTTCATAGTTGTGTCCACCCAATTTCGAAATCTTGGATCCGCCAGTGGCATCAGGTGGATGTTAGCTAGCACAATATTGGCTCCTGCAAAGACATTATATGATCCAAAAATTGCTCAATCCATTCTCAACTTGAAAGCCGTATAAGTAGAATTAGTATATCCTAGATTACTCATCTTCGTTTATAAAGGAGTCAATCACCTCCAGCACATTTCATTTCTAACATAGTTGTAATTCTAACCTGCCAAATAACTCAGAACCCCGAGATGTTTTTTTGATTAGCATTTAGCATAAATAAACACATAAAATGAATGCCAAAAAAAAAACAACTAACCTCGTGGAATTGTCTGTTACATTTCAACCGATGATAGATGTGACCATAATATACAGATTGCAATGTAAGAGTCAAGGTAGTCACTGTATACAGCTGCAAAAGTATAAACTTGTGTGTGAAGTCCCAAAAACTAAGTCGAAAGACATTAAAGTACTCCATCCATAGGCAGCACTCTTACCAAGGCCATATAGAATTGTGTAGGAAGCTGCACAGAGACGAGTGAACAATCAGTCAGCTAACTTCTCTTGACAGCAGGATCAGAAGCTCACATAAAAGAAGCACAAAACATAAAACAATTAAACAACAAGCAGTCAAGCACTGATATCTGAATCGGACCAATACAGCAACATACACCAAGGAAGGGTAGCATTGGAAATCAACATAAAAATTAACCCCCAAAGAACTCGGAAACAGTATATTAGCACTCCTTCTGTCGACAAAGACAGCCATATACGAGGAAAAGAGTCTTGCATAGTTTTCTACATTAGCCACTTCTGAATAAGAACTTTTAATTGCTACTGAGCTCACATGAAGACCGAAGAAGACTAGGAAACAAAGCTAAAGATGTCCACGGATAAGAGAATTTCTTGAAGGTAAACAATGAAAATTTCTGTCAGTATCCATAAATAACGAACTTCAAAAAGTTCCCTTACAAAGAAATAGATAGGATCTGCTAGAACGCCATGAATATAGTGGTCGACATAAGAAGCATCACTTCCCATGAAGTCGTAGTTCCTATGGAGTTGCAATGCCAAAAATTGTTTGGCTAAAGTGAAACAAAGGAAGTGGAATTCCTTGCACTGGATAGAAATAAGAAGTTCCCATGGAATTTTAGTTCAAATCTTTGTTTTCTCAACCAAACAAATCAAATAATTCCGCTTTCTAGGAATTTCAGCATAATGCATAAATAAATGCCAACCAACCACACACGTTAAATCAGGACTCTGTCTAATGCAGTTTTAACTTGAAGTCTTACATCTCCCATCCTCACAACAAGAAATTATATCCAGCAAAGTCACAAGGTCTAGCTTCAAACTCAGCTCCTGGAGAGTGTATACTTGTCAACTCAAGGAGGAAGTGATGTAGGAGCATATTCCTTATGTTACTTAGACTCGTCTATAAGTGCCTACTCGGATACGGGTGCCCGGTTTTTGGTTTAAAATGAAGCATCAAAGTGCCGCGTCACAATCCTTGCGTAAGTTTAACAATTTTGAAGTTCCTGGATCAGGAAATTTGTAATATAATTAAGGGGCAACTGACTTGTGTGATTACGGGCATACACTTTTATCATTAGTCCAATATCCAAAAGTTGTGAAAGAAGTCCAATCCAAGTCTTAAACACCTTAGCGTCAAAAATGGTTCCCCTTCAAGGTGTTTTGACTACATGGAGTTGTTTGCGGAATTTATTTGGGGAAATGTAAGTGTGATGCAGACTTTCTCAAAATAAAATGTAAGTCTGCATCATTTTAAACTTACACTAGGTTAAGAATGTGAGCTGTTCATAACAGCAAAAGGGTCATAAATATGGACAAGAAGAAGCCACTAAATTGTTGGCTTTTGTTTTATTTATAAAGAGGCACTAGTTTGAAAGAGATATAAGCTAGATTCTCTGAAATTTCAAGATACGAGATGCGGCATTGGTGAGTGAAAACTAATAGATCTACAAGTTATCTTTGCAAGAATTTTAGTTTCCGTTGAGGTAGCTCCGTAACTTAGATTCTATTATCAATCTTCCACACGGTACCAAAGGGAAAAGTTCAATTCAATATGCATGTCCAGCAGCAAATTCTATTTAGATGACCAAGGGTCCAAATGGAAACAAAGGCGATTATCCATGTGGCACATCAATTACAATTTTATTAAGGTTAGTTATGGTTTATAAAAGTAAACTGCCAATTATTAAAATCAAATCATTATAATTAGACCTTAAAACTGTACGATATGAGCCAATTATGAGTAGTTCATATTGTAGCTTTGATGACACCACATTAGGCGTGTTTTTAGAGTATTTCGGAGTTCGTTTTGTAGAGGTTTAGGCCTTGAGAAGCATAGTTCTGTAGATGTTAGCCTAAATGTGGTATATGGAGAATTGGGATGATTTCGATATATTAGATGAGACTTAAGGACGTTTGGAGACTTTATGTTATTTTGATCATTTACAGGTGGACTCCATTCCGTGTTCGTGATCCGTTCGATAAAGAAAGTCTTCGGGATCCGATAAAGTCAAGAGGTTGGGTTTGATTCATTCCAGCTCTTGATCGTGGTTATGGTCCGTTAATATTCGTGCCCAAGCATTAGGTGTGTTAGCGTGTTAATTCGGTTGTTGAAGCAAGGAGCTTATGTGGGAGTTGATGAGCTCGCAAGCACTCGTAAGCACGCAGCACAGCAGCTCAAGCAGCAGCCCCAGCCCTGACGCGCACCTCATGCCTATCCCCACACACCTCGCGCACAGCACGCACACAGCAGCATTCGCGAACAGTTTCCTGTTTCAGCGCGCGCCTCACGAGACAGACGAAGCCTAGGAGCACAGCGAGCAGTAACTCTGCGCGACTCGCGCGCCTATGAAGCGCGAGGCATGTGCACGCGGAAGGCAATTTTACGATCTTTTGGTTATTTTAGCTAGTTTTAATTAGTTCCCTTCTTAACTTTTCATAATCCCCTATTAGCTTAAAACCCTAATTAGAGAGAGAAACCTACTTTCTCCTTCTCTATTCCTTTTATAGTTTTGTTGATTATGGAAGATTGGATGAGAGCTATGCCGATCGTAGCTTGAATTCGTTCTCGAGAAAGGTTATTAGATCTTCGTTTTGACTATTGTGAGGTTCCTTAATTATAATTGTGATTTCTGCTTTTATATATGATTATTTGTTTGTTAGAAGTACAACTAGTTTATTCATTCAAGTAATCTATTGCTAGAACTTAGAATAATTGCCGATTCTTTTGTTTTTCGTTCATAAGTAGCAATCTAGAGTTTGACATAGAATCTGATTGTTCTTGTTAATCACTTGAGAAATCATAGTTTCCGAATTGAATAATTTGTGCTAGCAATTGTTGTTTGGCTTATAGATTCCTAGGGTTTGATGTTCTTTAGAATTAAACCTTAATTGCATATTCAATAAGGTTGTTCTTTAGTTCAGATTTTTCTATCTGCAGGTAGTTTAACTATTCTTTAAAGGGAAAAAGGGATTTAGTTCTCAATCTATGAGTGATTAAGAGTAATTGTTCATACTAGAAACCGATGATCGAGAGTTTGAATCGAAGTGAAAATCAACCAGACTCAAGATTCTTCTCTATTGTTATTTCCACATTATAATATTGTTTTCTTAGTTTACTAGATTACTTATTTCAAACTGAAAACCCCCTTTTGCAATCTCTTATCTATACACTCTACTACCCAAGTCTTTGTGGATTCGACCTTACTTACCACTTACATTATTTGTATCGGGAAGTTGGAACTCAAAAATATTATCTTTGGTAAACGCGTGAAATCGTGTTCCACCAAATTTTGGCGCCATTGCTGGGGACTTGCCAACAACTAAAGTGTGAAGTGTGTTTATAGTAGATTGTTCTTTCATTTTCTTTTTGTTTTCTTATTCTCTTTTGTATATGGTTGAAACTCGTGCTACTAATCAACATCAATTGTAGTACGATCCAGAACTTGAATTGAATCTTCTCAGGTTGCAGAGAGAATTGCGGAGGGATTTTGAAGAACTTCCTTTCGATTTTGATCATGAGGAAGACATGCCACCACGAGCTGAAACTCGCACTTTGCACTGCTCCCAACCTTGATCAGCAACCCTTGTGTATAGTGTTTCTTGTACCTGATGATGACACCACCACCACCTTCAAATCAGGGCTCGTTCATCTTTTGTCATCTTTCCATGGACTCGGTGGCGAGGATCCATTGGCGAGGATCCAAACAAGTTTTTATGAGTTTCGTGTAGTTTGCTCAAGCATGGAACCGACCAATGCTACTGAAGTGAAGCTGAAGGCGTTTCCTTTTTCCTTAAAGGATATTGCCAAAGAATGGCTTTACTATCTTTTTGCATCTCTACACGGGCAAAAATGAAGCGACAGTTCCTAGTAAAATATTTTCCAGCTTCTAACTCCTCCATCTTGAAAAAGGAGATAAGCAACATTGAGCAGAAATACGATGAGTCCCTTTATGAGTATTGGGAGCGGTTCAAGAGATTATGTGCAAGTTGTCCCTATCATGGGTATAATGACCATGACCTCATCTTATACTTCTACAATGGTCTCTCAGGTGAAAATGTGCGTATGGTTAATGCTGCTAGTGGTGAGTCTATCATTAATAAAACCTCGGATGCTGTTCGAGCTTTGATAGAGGAGTGCCCAAAGGAAAAATGTTAGTGCCGCAAGTGGTCATGATCCCAAGGGGAACAGATGCAAGCTCTCACTTCCTTAGTGAGAGATCTTATGGAGAAGGGAGAGGTACAACAAGTTAAAGCTTGTGGGATTTGTGCTTCCAACCATCCGATTGATTGTTGCCTGTAATTGCAAGAGAGGCCAAGTGAAGAGGTCAAAGCCATGGGTTTCCAAGGCCAGCAAGGCAACCAAAGGAGGTATGACCCTTATTCTACCACTTATAATCCGAGTTGGATGGATAACCCGCGGTTGAGATATGACAATGATAACAACACCCAACAACCACCGCAGTACCAATAAGCTTCTAATCAGGTGCAAGGCAGGGGCAAGGTTCGGGGTCAAAGGCAAAGCTCTTCGATGTCTTGTAAAGACATGATACATACCTTGACCAAGAACATGACCTCTATGCAAGATAATATGGTACAGTTTCAGGAGGAGACTCCGGTTAGCATCATAAAACTGGAAAATCAGATGAGTCAAGTTTCGAGTGCGGTAAGTAGGTTCGACTTTCGAGGCTCGTGATAGTGGGAAATTGTCGTCCCAAACTGAGACGAACCTGAAGAAGAATGTGAGTGCTATTATGGTGGTGGATGAGGCAACAAGTGGAGAGTCTTTGATTCCAAACTACAAGCCCCCCCTCCACCTTTTCGTGCAGCATTACGCGCCGGCAATAGGTATGACAAGAGCAAGGGTCTTTATGAGGCCGTGCATGAGCCCAAGGTAAGTCCCCCTACCCTCCCCCCCAAGTAGAGCGAGCAAATAAGTTTGTTGGTGTTGTCTCCTATAGTTTGCTCCCCCTAGCATGTTTACTATTCCTCGCACAATCCATGGCACCTACATTCCCCAAGCTACGTTAGACTTACGAGCGTTCATTAATGTGATTCCCCTCTCCCTTTATGAGTCTTCAAAGCTTGGTCCTCTTATTGCTACAAGTGTCGTTGTGCAATTGGCTAACGGATCCACTATCCACCCAAAAGGTAAAGTAGTGGATGTTAGTCAGAGTTGGTAAACCACAATTTCCTACTGATTTTTACGTATTGGAGACGGAGTCTAATGATTCTCCCGTTCTCTTAGGAAGACCTTTTTTTAAAACCTCCAATACTAAGATTGATATAGGTGTTGGGTTGTTGAGTGTCGAGTTTGGGGGCCGGGTTGAGTCCTTTGGGATGTTTGGTTCAAAGAAGTCTTTGGTGTCTCACCCCTCACGTTTCGTTCGTACTATAGAGCCGATATCACATACTCCTTGTGGCATTAGTAAGAAGAAAAAGGCTAAAAAAGTGACGAGTACTAACAAACCACCCGATTTGCCCCATGATTATAAACTGTTTTCACTAACTTTGGCTGGCAAGGTGTAGTTCCCTCTTGTTTGCAGGTACAAGAGTTGAATCAAGGAGGTGAGTCCTTCCCCGTTTAATTAAGGGAGGTAAGAAGTCGAGCTAACGACTTTAAACTAAGCGCTACGCGGGAGGCAACCCGAGCTTCTACTTTTCCTTTTCTTTTCTTTCTTTCTTTCTTTCTTTTCCTTCTGCCTTCCATCTTTTCCTTCTTCCATTTCCAAAATTCCACCCTCTATTCTATCCCACCACAACAAATAGTCGTACCCTATTCCTTTTTCATTTCCTGATCCGCAAAATTTCAAACACATTGAGCATTTGCATCCTAGATTTGTCTATTAGGTGCAAATTTCGAGCCTTCCTTCCATTCGGGTTGGTTTCGAACTTATCATTGTTGGTTGGTTGAGGGTGTTGGGTTGTAAGTTGAGTTGGGTCTTTGGTTTCGTATATTTGTTGTGGGGGTTGGGTTGTTAATGCATAATAAATGTTGGTATTGAGGGAATGAAGATTTTGTGAGAGTTGGTGTCGTGTCTTGCAAAGAGCTGAGAGAGACCTCCAATCACAATCACCTATGCTAGAAGAAACAGCCCAAGAGCACCTGAGAGAAGGGGAATGAATCTAGCTAGCTATTGAAGCTGAGGTGGCAGAGCTGAGTGGCAGAGCATCTTAATCTGTTATTGCTTTTTATTTCCTTTATTTCTGTTATTTTTCTAAAGCAGTTAGTGTGAAGCAGATAGTGTAACAAAATTCCTCCAGCTCTTGGAGAGAATCTCTTTAGCTATAAATAAAGAGAATGTAAGCTAGGTAGAGGATATCAAAGAAGAGAGTAAATGATAGTATTGGAGAGCTTCCTCATTCTCTCGAATTAGTGAGGAATTGTATTGTTGTCTTACCCTAATTCATCAATACAATCACTATCTGTCCTAGCTTATTTCAGTTCCTAGCAAACGTGGTATCAGAGCTTCTACGAGCCTAGGGAAAGGAGAATAGGTTGGAAGAGTATATGAATGGAAGTGAGGAGAGAATTGCTACCGTGGTTGGAAGAATCAACCAACCTCTGCAGGAAGCTCTTGCTCAAATGGCTGCAGCCATCACTAAGCTCACGGAGGACACGAATGTTCACTCAGCGCGAATGGAAGGAAGAATTGATCGAGCAAGAGAAACTCAAGAGGGGATGATTGCTCAGATGAGAAGAGATCAAACTCTTTTTCAAACTGGAATTCGAACCCAGATCGAGAACTTAAGGAAGAATGGAGAAGAACAACCTCGAGATCAAGAGAACTTCGAAGAATTTCAAGAGGAAATGGGAGAAAGAAGAAATGAGATCTTCGAAAACGAGAGAATCTCTGGGGATTCTGAAACTCCGGCAACCCAAGGTGGTGGTGGAGGATGGCGATTCAAAAAATTAGACCTACCTTTATTTGATGGTCACAACCCCGACGGTTGGATCATACGCGCTGAACGTTTCTTTCACTTCTACCGTCTGAGCGAAGGAGAGAAGGTAGAGGCGTCCGTGGTGGCGCTTGAGGGGGACGCGTTGTTTTGGTATCAGTGGGAGAACCGCCGCCGACCGATAAGGAGGTGGGAGGAACTTAAAGGAATGCTCCTCAAGAAATTCCGATCAACGGCGACGGGCACTTTACACGAGCAATGGCTGGAGCTCCGGCAACTGGAGGGGGTGATGGAGTATACTAGAGGTTTGTGGAGTCGTTAGCTCCGTTGAAGGACGTGCCAGAGGAGCTTGCACGTGGTCAATATTAATGGGTTGAAGGAACATATTAGAGATGATGTAAGGGTATTGGGCCCAATAGATCTGGACCATGCAATGGATCTGGCCCAAAAGCTTGAAACTAAACATAAAAATGCTGAGCCAAGGAGGTGGGCTCCTAGGAGTGGGCCTAGTTATGGACCAATTAGAAGTTACAACCCAAACCCAAATTTCTTTAACTCCACAACTCAACCCAGAAATAATTTCAACCAAACGTTACCAAATTTCCTACCAACTCCAATAGCCCAAACACTAACCAAACCACAACCCAGCCAACCCAACCCACGAACTCCCTTCAATCCACTGCCTCATTTACACCAAAATCCACTTATTACCCAACCCAAACCAAAACCCGAAATTTTGTGAGAAGGTTGACTGATGCTGAAGTACAACAGAAAAGAGAAAGGGGCCTTTGCTTCAAATGTGATGAAAAGTGGAACATTGAGCACAAGTGCAAAGGGAAAGAGTTGAGTGCCCTTCTCACCATTGAAGAGGAAGAGGTAGAAGAGGAGTTAGAGCTAAGAGATGAAATAGAGGAGCAACTTCTACAACCTGAAATATCTCTTAACTCAGTTATGGGCATAACTAGCCCCAAAACCATGAAGATGATTGGTACCATCAATGGCACGACAGTAGTAGTAATGGTAGATCCAGGAGCAACCCATAATTTCATTGCTACTAAAGTGGTGCAGCAGCTGAACCTAACCCAAACACCCACTTCAAGCTTTGAGGTGTCTTTAGGCACTGGAGAAACAGTCTTGGGGAAGGGAGAATGTAGAGCTGTGGAACTGATCATTCAGGAAGCTGTGATCATAGAGGATTTCCTTCCTCTACCACTGGGATTTTCAGATGTCACATTGGGCATTCAATGGTTGGAGAAGCTAGGAACCATTAGCACAAATTGGAAGACACAAGCAATGAAGTTTCAACTGGGAAAACAAACTATAACCCTCAAGGGTGATCCTACCTTGGGCAGAACAGGGATCTCATTGAAGGCCATGTTGAAAACAATTAAAAAGGCAAAAGGAGGGCTGCTGGTGGAGCTCAAGATGTTGCAGCAAGAAGAGGAAAGCAAGCAGGAGGGACCTAAGGAACTCCAACAGTTACTCCAGCAGTATGATGAGGTATTTAATATGCCTTCAGGGTTACCACCAATAAGAAACCATGAGCATGCTATTACTTTAAAACATGGTGAAAACCCTTTAAGTGTAAGACCTTGTAGATATCCACAATTTCAAAAAGATGAAATTGAGAAATTAATTAGAGAGATGATGCTAGCTGGTATAATACAAGTCTCTTCTAGTGCATATTCTAGTCCAGTTTTACTTGTTAAGAAAAAAGATGGCTCTTGGAGATTCTGTGTTGACTATAGAGCACTTAACAAGGCTACTGTTCCAGACAAATTTCCTATACCTATTATTGAAGAACTATTAGATAAATTGCATGGATCCTCTATGTTCTCAAAGCTTGATCTCAAATCAGGCTATCACCAAATTAGAATGAAAAAAGAGGATATCCCCAAAACTGCCTTTAGGACACATGAGGGGCATTATGAATTCCTTGTGATGCCATTTGGCTTGACCAATGCCCCTGCCTGCCACCTTCCAAGCACTTATGAATGAAGTTTTTAAACCTTATCTAAGGAAGTTTGTGCTGGTATTTTTTGATGATATACTGATTTTCAGCAAGAGTCCAACTGAGCATTTGGAGCACTTAGCCATAGTGTTTAAACTGTTACAGCAGCATGGTTTGTATGCTAATAGAAAGAAGTGCGAAATTTGGAAAGAAGAAGTGGCTTATTTGGGCCATGTGATTTCTTCTAAGGGGGTCTCAGTGGATCAAGCTAAGATCCAAGCTATTATGAGCTGGCCTAGACCCTCTAACTTAAGGGAATTAAGAGGGTTCTTAGGGTTAACTGGCTACTACAGAAAATTCATCAAGGGCTATGCTGGAATTGCTCAACCTTTGACTACTCAGCTTAAAAAAGATAACTTTGGCTGGAATGAAGGAGCTACACAAGCCTTTGAAGAACTGAAGCAAGCACTGGCAACTGCTCCTGTACTGAGCATGCCTGATTTCTCCTTACCTTTCACCTTAGAGGCTGATGCATAGGAGCTGTGCTGCAACAACAAGGCCATCCCATAGCCTATTATAGTAAGACTTTGGGCCCAAGAGCACAATCTAAGTCCATTTATGAGAAGGAACTAATGGCAGTTGTGCTAGCTGTTCAGAAATGGAAACCATATCTTCTGGGCAGACATTTCATCATATATCTCATGGAGCAGAGGGAAGTAGGGACTGATTATCAGAGGTGGATGAGCAAACTATTGGGATATGATTTTGAAATAATCTATAAACCTGGACCCTCAAACAAAGTAGCTGATGCTCTATCAAGGGTTGCAACCCCAGAAACAGAATGCAACAACCTACTTACATTACACTCAGTAAGTAAGTTGGGAAGACTTACATGCAGAGATTAAGAAGGATGCAAGCTTGCAGCAGTTGACTCAGGAAATAGAAAAAGGAGCTTTAACTCCTAAGGGATTTGAAGTACATCAAGGAATTTTGAAGTACAAAGGAAGAGTGGTACTGCCCACTAACTCTCCTATCATTCCACAACTCTTGCAGTTGTATCATGACTCTCCCTTGGGAGGGCATTCTGGGGACTTCAAAACATATCACAGGTTGCAACTGAGTGGTTTTGGCAAGGGATAAGAAAAACAGTATCCAAGTATGTTCAAGAGTGTGCAGTTTGTCAGCAGCAGAAGCATTCAACACTCAAACCATTCAACACTCAAACCAGCTGGGTTGCTGCAACCTCTACCAATACCTTCTTCTGTTTGGGAGGACATCACAATGGACTTTATTGAAGGGTTACCTAGGTCTGCTGGATTTGACACTGTGCTAGTAGTAGTGGACAGGTTAACCAATTATGGCCACTTCCTCCTCCTGAAACATCCTTTCACAGCTAGCTCAGTTGCTGCTTTGTTCATTAAGGAAATTGTGAGGCTACATGGATTTCCTAGTAGCATAATATCTGACAGGGATAGAATATTCATGAGTTTATTTTGGAAGGAAATGTTCAAATTGCAGGGGACTCAGCTGAAAAGAAGCACAACATACCACCTCCAAACTGATGGGCAGAGTGAGGTTGTGAATAAATGTTTAGAAGGATACCTGAGGTGCTTTATTAATGGCAAACCCAAAGCTTGGGCAGCCTGGTTGCCTTCGGCTGAATACTGGTACAACACCTCCTTTCATGTGTCCACTCAGTGCACCCCTTTTAAAGCTCCCTAAGGGAGAGAACCACCTCACTTGGTTAGGTTTGAACATGGCTCTACTACAGTAGCTAGTTTAGAGGAGCAACTTGTGGAGAGAGATGCTATCTTGGATGAGCTTAAGTTTGCTCTACTAAGAGCTCAATCCAACATGAAGAAACAAGAGGATCAACACAGAAGGGATGTGCACTTCACTGTTGGGGAATGGGTGTTTCTAAAACTCAGACCCTACAGACAACAATCTTTAGCAAGAAGGCCATTTGAAAAACTCAGTGCCAGCTTTTATGGTCCTTTTCTGGTGGTGCAAAAAATAGGGCAGGTAGCCTGCAAACTACAACTTCCTGAGACAGCAAAAATACATCCTGTTTTTCATGCCTCCCAGCTTAAAAGGGCTACTGCACCACAGGAAGTCCAACCTACAATACCTCCTGATCTCTCTGCAGACTTAGTTTTTCATGGGGAACCATCAGATGGGAGTGAGACAAGTACCTGATGGGACCTCCACTCACACAGAAGTGCTGATTAAGTGGCAGAGCTTACCTGTGCAAGAGGCTACTTGGGAAGATTTTGCTCTGCTCAACTCCAACTTTCCCTCTTTCCACCTTGAGGACAAGGTGAAAGTTTGGGTGGGGAGTAATGCAAAGAGCTGGGAGAGACCTCCAATCACAATCACCTATGCTAGAAGAAACAGGCCCAAGAGCACCTGAGAGAAGGGGAATGAATCTAGCTAGCTATTGAAGCTGAGGTGGCAAAGCTGAGTGGCAGAGCATCTTAATCTGTTATTGCTTTTTATTTCCTTTATTAGAATTCCTCCAGCTCTTGGAGAGAATCTCTTTAGCTATAAATAAAGAGAATGTAAGCTAGGTAGAGGATATCAAAGAAGAGAGTAAATGATAATATTGGAGAGCTTCCTCATTCTCTCGAATTAGTGAGGAATTGTATTGTTGTCTTACCCTAATTCATCAATACAATCACTATCTGTCCTAGCTTATTTCAGTTCCTAGCATGTCTATCCCCCTTCATTTTCTTGTTATTCTTGTACTTGTTCTCACATTGAGGCCAATGTCTTGATTAAGTGTGGGGGGGAGATATTCATTACTTTGGGTGTGTTTTGTGTGACGCGTTTTTTGCTATTGAAAAAAAAAAGTGAAAAATGAAAAAAAAAATCCAAAAGATGTGAAAATACCGCTTGAATTGCTCGCAAAAATAGGGCTCGGATAGATTGAAAACTCGAAAGAGAAACCTATGCAAGAAAGTGGCTATCTAGAGCGGGTGAAATGGTGAGTTCATGTTTGAAAAAAAAATTTGTGAAGCTAGGATGAAAACTCGAAAAAGCTCCAAAGCAACATGAGAGATAAAAGTGAGATATTTTGAATCATTTGTAGGAGTTGGTGTCGTAGGAAGATGGTGATATAAGGAGTGTTTCGAATAGGATTTCATCTTGGTGTTTGAAGTAGAGGCGAATAGGTTAGAACTCGTCTACCTTTGGAGGAATAAGAAATGTTTGTCGTGATTTGTGTGAATTGGGTGTGAGTTTGAGTCCTTTGAGATTTTTCGAGGCTCAAATTCACTTTATGATTTCATCACTTTTGGTGTTTGAATCTGGTGTTGAGCGTGATTCAGTTTGTTACTAACGTTATCTCAGGTGAGCTTTTGGTTCAAGTGTAGGGGTGTCTTTTGCCCTTGTGTTTAACCTTAAGCGATTCGAGGGAAGAGTAGCATCGTATTCGTACACTAGGATGGAGCAATAAGGGGAGTAGTTTTGGTGTTTGTTGCTTCGGAAAGGTGTACCCATGTTCTTAATGATTGAGTTTATTCGAGGTCGAATAAAGTTCAAGTGTGGGGATATTTGATGAGACCATATTAGGCGTGTGTTTAGAGTATTTCGGAGATCGTTTTATAGAGGTTTAGGCATTGAAAAGCGGAGTTCCGTAAATGTTAGCCTAAATGTGGTATATGGAGAATTGGGATGATTTCGATATATTAGAGGAGACTTAAGGTTGTTTGGAGACTTTATGTTATTTTGATCATTTATAGGTGGACTCTGTTCCCCGTTCTGTGTTCGTGATCCGTTCGATAAAGAAAGTCTTCGGGATCCGATAAAGTTAAGAGGTTGGGTTTGATTCATTTCGGCTCTCGATCGTGGTTATAGTCCGTTAATATTCGTACCTAAGCATTTGGTGTGTTAGCGTGTCGATTCCGTTGTTGAAGCATGGAGCTTATGTGGGAGTTGACGAGCTCGCAAGCACTTGTAAGCACGCAGCACACAGCTCAAGCAGCAACCGTGACGCACACCTCACGCCTATTGCTGCACACCTCGCGCACAGCAGCATTCGCGAATAGGAATTGTGCGCCACTTGCACATCTTCTGCGCGCGCCTCGCGAGCCAGACGAAGCCTAGCAGCAACTCTGCGCGCCTCGCGCGCCTATGAAGCGCACCTCGCGCATGTCGAGGCCTGTGCACGCAGAAGGCGATTTTACGATCTTTTGGTTATTTTAGCTAGTTTTAATTAGTTTCTTTCTTAACTTTTCATAATCCCCTATTAGCTTAAAACCCTAATCAGAGAGAGAAACCTACTTTCTCCTTCTCCATTCCTTTTATGGTTTTGTTGATTATGGAAGATTGGATGAGAGCTATGCTGATCGTAGCTTGAATTCGTTCTTGAGAAAGGTTCTTAGATCTTCGTTTTGACTATTGTGATGTTTCTTTTATGAACTCTTTCTTAATTATAATTTTGATTTCTGCTTTAATTCTATGATTATTGTTTGTTTGCTAGGAAGTTACAACTAGTTCATTCATTCAATTAATCTATTGCTAGAACTTAGCATAATTGCCGATTCTTTTGTTCTTCGTTCATAAGTAGCAATCTAGGGTTTGACATAGAATTTATTGTTCTTGTTAATCACTTGAGAAATCATAGTTTCCATATTAAATTATTTGTGCTAGCAATTGTTGTTTGGCTTATAGATTTCTAGGGTTTGATGTTCTTTAGAATTAAACTTAATTGAAGATTCAATTAGGTTGTTCTTTAGTTCAGGTTTTTCAATCTGCAAATTCGGGTAGTTTAACTATTTTTAGAGGGAAAAGGGATTTAGTTCTCAATCTATGAGTGACTAAGAGTAATTGTTCATACTAGAAAACGATGATCGATAGTCTGAAGCGAAGTGAAAATCAACCGGACTCAAGATTCTTCTCTATTGTTATTTCCACATACTAATATTGTTTTCTTAGTTTATTAGATTACTTATTTCAAACTTAAAACCCCCTTTTGCAATCTCTTATACATACACTCTAGTACCCAAGTCTCTGTGGATTCGACCCTACTTATCACTTACATTATTTGTATTGGGAAGTTGGAACTTAAATGTATTATCTTTTGTAAACGTGTGCGACCGTGTTCCACCAAGCTTGCAATCTAATTGTGCAAAGAAGTTTTATCATCGAAGAAGTTCACGATATCATATGTCAGCTAAAACATGATAAAGCCACTCAGGATAATTATAAGATAACAAACAGCCTCCTTACATACAGTTCTTTCATGCCTTTCTTTTAATGTCAACTATACAGGTATTTGCACAGTTCAATACACATAACTGGCAGCACAGCAACAAGAAGCAGACAGTCATTTGAAGTTAATTGTGAGCAGAGAATATAATAGACTTCTGAATAAAGCAGGATAAAGCATGTCAAAAGAAGAAAAACAGAATAATTAGCAACGGAAAAATAAGTTAAGGACTCACAGTGGCTGGTTCAAGCAAGCAGCCAAACAAGTTGAAAAAGTCCCTGAAAATGAAAGTAAAATGAAATAAAGTAGCTCTGACACCAAAAGTTGCAGAAGAAAAACTAAAGCATATCGATAAGACCACAAGATATTATGCTTTAGATCTATGTAAATTCTCAGTTTTCAGTACTAACTTGTTCCTAAATAAGTTTACATTATATCACATTAAAATTCTGGAAAGGGAGCCTTGGCACACCGGTTAAGGTGTTGCTGTGTGACTGTGAGGTCACGGGTTCTGGGAGCGGCCTCTTGTCAAAAATGACAAGGGAAGGCTTGCCCCTCATACACCCTTGTGGTGGGAACCTTCCCCGGACCTTCGCCTTGCAGGTAGAGCTGTCAATTCGGGTGTGTGGGTCGGGTTTGGGTCGGGTCATGTCGGGTCGGGTGTCGCTCGGGTCGGGTCAAGTTCGGGTATCCATCTAGATAGGTCGGGTCGGGTCTGTTTCGGGTCGGGTTGGTTCAGGTCTAAATCACTTCTGGTTCGGGTCGGGTCAAGTTTGGGTCGGTTTGGTTCAGATCGGGTTTGGAACAGGTTATGACGGGGGTCGGGTCAACTTCGGATCGGGTTGTGCACGGGTCGGGTCAACCTCGGTTCGGGTTATGACCGGTCGGATTAACCTCGGGTCGGGTTATGTCCGGGTTGGGTCAACCTCGGATCGGGTTATGATCGGGTCGAGTTGAACTCGGATCGGGTTATGCCCGGGTCAGGTCAACCTCGGATCGAGTTATGATCGGGTCAGGTTAGCCTAGGATCAGGTCTAGTTCGGGTCGATTTTGTTTCAGGTCTAGGTCGGGTCAATCTCGGATTCTGCTATGTATAGGTCAAATTATGTCCGAGTCAAGTTAACATCATATCGGATTAGTTCGAGTCAATCAAATTTCGAAACTGAGATTATTCGAATTTGATATATATATATATATATATATATATATATATATATATATATATATATAATATACTTCCTCTGTTTTTTATTAGTTGACCTGTTTCTTTTATCACGTTTGCCAATGCGTGATTTCAACCACTTTTATCTTGGAAAATTGATGAGTAAAAATTATAAAAATATGATATTTTGAAAATATATAATGAGAAGAATCTAACAAGACCCCACATGACTATATTTTCTCTTACGTATAAATCACAAAAGATAGTCAAAGTAGATTATGTGAATAGTGTTAAAAGTCAAAACGTGTCAACTAAATAAAAACGGAGGAAGTATATTTGAGTGGCGATGAGTTTATAAATTTTCCATTTTAGTTTTAGTATGATCGATCGCGAACCAATATAACGAGACTACTTGTTAAGTCTTATACCAATAAATCAACCACCGTTATATTAGATCAACTGTCAATATACTAGATCAACGTATAAGTTAGTTAAGATTAATGTATTAGAAGATCGGGCATCAATATAGTTAAGATTAGTGTATTAGATCAATCATCTATATATTAGATCAATGTAATCGTTAAGGCAAATTTAGTAGATTCATCATCAGTATATTAGAACAATTTAATAAGAAAGCTAAGATCAATATAGTAGATAACTATCAATGTATTATACCAACCATCAATACATTAGTTCAATGTTTACGACAAACAATATTAGTGTATTAGATCAATCATTGGCGTATTAGATCAATATATAAGATATTTAAGATCAATATATTAGATCAACTATCAATATACTAGATCAACGTATAAGGTTAAGATTAATGTATTAGAAGATCAGGCATCAATATAGTTAGGATTAGTGTATTTGACCAATCATCTATATATTAGATCAATTTAATAAGAAAGCTAAGATCAACACAGTAGATAAATCATCAATGTATTAGATCAATCATCAATACATTAGATCAATATTTACGACAATCAATATTAATGTATTAGATCAATCATCTATATACCATATCAAGGTGCAAGAAAATTTGTTGTTATCCTTGCACATTGACAGTAAGTGATGAAAATCAATGGCGAAAGTTTAATTAAAGTTGCAAAGTATTCAATTTTGCATTGGTGTTTTTGCTTTTTTCATTGTGTTTTTTTCACTTCGCTATACAGTTTTTTCAGTTACATTAAGAAATTTTACAAGTTCTTGCCGTGGCTTTTGATCGGGTATTAACGGATTCGGATAAACCTCAGTCAGTTAACTATCGGATTTGTACGGGTCAATCCGGGTTTGGTGGCCTTTGGGTCAGATAGATTTTGGTTCGGGTTATTTAGGGGAAAAGCAAGTTCGATTTTCGGTCGAACTTAGAGGTGATAATGAGTCGTATCGAGTTTTACATAACTCAACTCGTCTCGTTAAGATCTGGAGTCGAGTTTTGACCAACTTGAACGAGCTCGAGCAGAGTTTGACTCGAGTCAATCTTGAGCTATATAAGATAAATTATATAAAAAAGCATATTTAACCCTATATTATATCTTCCTAGTTTCTTACAAATTTTGAGTTGAGTTTTGTGAGTCTTGACTTGACTTCATTAGCATCTCGAGTCGAGCTCGAGTAGTTCATAGTTGTTTGCTCGATTAGAACTCGTAGTCGAACTCATTTTGTAGCATATTCAATTTTGATTATGTTTGTATTAAGGGTTGTCGGGTCAACTTGTCATGCGTCTTTAACATATTGTCATCGTTTTAACATTGAATCAATGCATAGGGTTAATTTAGAATCCGAATACATCTAGTAAACTTAGAAAAATTATGTGATTAGATCGTTGTTGTTGTAAGTTTTTAATAGTAATAGTAATAATAGTAGTAGTAATAATATAATAATAATAATAATAATGATACAAAATAAACAATGTTAATGGTAATAGTAGTTATAATATTAGTACTACTACATCAATTTAACGTTTAAGATAACTAATCGATGTATTAGATCAATTAACATGTTAGATTAATACATTTGATCAATGTATAATTTATAAGATATTTAAGATCAATGTATTAGATCAGCCACGAATATATTAGATCAACCATCATTATATTAGATCAAATAATAAGATACTGAAGAACAATGTATTATATCGATTTACTTATATGTTCCAGAATAGTAGACTTGTTCTAGCTTTGTTTGAGCTATCATGAGCTTGAACGAGTTTTAGAATTCCTATTATTTGAGCTTGTTCTTTAAGAGTTAGACTTGTTCGAGCTTTGTTCACGAGCCGAGTGAAGCCGAGTTTTTGGTTATTCGAGTTAAGCTTGATTCTAATTACTAGTCATAGCCTAAACAAGCTAAGCTTGATTGTAATTACTAGTGTTGGGTCATATAGTATTAGTTGTAGTTTTATGTACTAGTGATGGTAACATATCTAATAATATGTAATAGCAATGGAAGTAGCTTTAATAGTAATGGTTATATTAACTCCGGTTTCAAGATGTTTTATTTCACGTAAAAAGAAGGTTTTATTGATACACCACTATAATAATAATAATAAACTCGTATAAGTAAGACTCCCTCCGTCTGGTAACATAAGTCATGTTTTCTTTTGCACAGTCTATAAGACGCACTTTTTCTACATATTCAATTTCGTATTAGTTAAAAATATAAAAGGTGATATTATGAAAGTAGATATCAAGACAAATCTAACAAGACCCTATTTGAATATATTTTTTTATATATATTAATAAGAATATTTGGTTAAAGTTTTAAATTTAACTCCAAAGAAAAACAAAAGACTTATATTATCAGACAAAAAAACTAATAATATAACCTAAAATGCCGCTACACAAAATTATGGAAATAAAAACTAACATTGAAATTTGAAAATTCAAAATCAAAAATCAAAATCAAAAATTCAAAAGATGAAAACTTAAATTTCACTCTCTAAAATCAAAAATCAAAATCAAAAATTCTTCCCCGGTTCCCCCTATCTGTCTCTAAAATTTCATAAGTCACTCCACTAATATAAAAAGGCAAAACCCTAACCTCCATCCCTCCCACCTCTCCCTCACGGCCTCCCCCAGCCTCTTCAGCCAAAATCCCCCCTTCTTTCGCCTCCCTTTCTCTATGGTGCAACCCTAAATTTGTTCGAATTCAGGCGTTTTTTAGCTTTAGATGGTCGAATTCGACCACAAAAGTTCTAGATCTAGAGCTGTTATGGTCGAATTCAACCATTAAAGTTTATATAGTTGAAGCTCCCCTCACCATCTCAGAGTGATCTACTTGTTCGTGCCATTTACGTCTCGTTTTTTTGCCTACTTGTCTCTTAGTTCATGTTTTATGTTAATTGTATGAAGTGGAATTTGTTTGATACTTTACATCTTTGTTCCATTTGTTTTATGTAATTTTACATTTCAATCTGTTATTGAAATTAGGGGAAGGGTTCAAATTTGGAATTGGGATTAATGTTAGATTTTTTTTTTTGACGAGAACTTTACATGCTAATAATTGATTTTCTGGGCTTTTCAAGTATGCTTCAAGCTGTTCCAGGTTTTGTGTTTTCTCATTTATCTTCTTTTTTCTTCAAAGTTTTTGGCTTTACTTGGCTCTTCAATCTCTTCTGTTTTTTGTTGTTTTTTACTCAGTTTCTTTGTTGGTTATTGAGAGATGAAAGAGATGAGCAGGCTTAGTGCCTTCATCTTGCACATTAATTCTCTTTCTGGAGTTTGATAGAGTAATTTCAAATCCTTCACTTTGGAGGTGAATCTCAACTTTGGTAGAATTAGGGAATTCTGGGCATTGTGATTACAGTTGACGTTATGAAGTTAATGTTTCTCCAATCAAACATCCCCCATTCCTCTTTCATTCTTACTCCCCCAAATTAAAAACTAAAGACCTTGATGAAGATGATTTAATGAGAAGGAACAAAAGGCGAGGAGTATAAGCATTCCCGAATTTCGGATGCTCAACTGATTGTAGAATTTGTGATACAGTTCTCTCTAGTTATTCACTAATTATACCTCATCACAAAACTATGAATTCTACAGTTTGTCAAATAAGAGTTGGTAAATATCTGAGTTAAAAAGGGTTATGGTGCTTTAAAAGCCAGATATTGGTTTTTTCAATTGAATTTGAAGAAAACCCAAAAATTCCAAATCAATATGAATTGATCACGCCATATCAACTTACCAATATTTGTGAAATTGTGTTAATGCCAAACCTGCCAGATTTTCGAGGAATTGGTAGTTTGTGGATGTTGTAAGGAAAATAATGAATTGATGATCTGTTTTAAAGGGCTAAGTTAAGCAACATTAAGATTAGTTATTCAAAATCTATTTACTGCAGTGTAGTTAAATATACCAAATACGAGGTTACTAAAGAAAATCAAAAAATTTGTTTACCACCGGCACCTATGTTACTCAGACACGTATTGAGTGTCTACTCGGATACGGGTGTCCAAGTTTTCGACTCGGCTATTTTTTAGAAAAAAAGTCAAGTTTTTAGTTTAAAATGAAGTATCCAGGTGAAGTGTCGTGTCGGACCGCTTTTTGAGATAGATGAAGGTGTCGGAGTAACATAGACCGGCACCATGTAGAAAAGTGAAGAACCAATAATATAAGGCCACTAGTTAGTTTCGGTTCGATAAGTAGTTCAACCAACAGTTTTCAACCAAACTAACAATTCAAGATGTTAGTGAATGATAATGATTTTAATGATCGGGTCAGGTTAAGGTTAAGTTGAGTCATTATCTAGTCGAGTTGAGGAAATGTCGGGTCATGTTGGGTCGGGTTGAGATCATATCGGGTCGGGTTGAGGTCAGGTCGGGTCATGTTCGGGTCGGGTTGAGATCAGGTCGGGTCATGTTCGGGTCGGGTTGAGATCAGGTCGGGTCATGTTCGGGTCGGGTTGAGGTCAGGTCGGGTCATGTTCGGGTCGGGTTGATGTTAAGTCGAGTTATATTCGGGTCGGGTCATAATCAGGTCGGGTCATGATCGGGTCGGGTTGAGGTCGGGTCGGGTCATGATCGGGTCGGGTTGAGGTCATGATCGGGTCGGGTTGAAACCAGGTTACGTCGGGTAAATTCGGATAGGGGTTGAGTTCGGGTCGGGTGCAGGTCGGGTTCAGGTCGACAATTGTCGGGTCGATTCGGTTACAGGTTGAGGTCGGGTCGGGTGCGGGTCGGGTTCAGTTCGAGGATTGGCGGGTGTCATTCGGTTACGGGTTGAGTTCGGGTCGGGTGCAGGTCGGTTTCGGGTGTATCATTTCTCGGGTCGGTTTCGGGTCGGGTTCGGTTCAAAATCCTGGAGCAGGTCAGCTTTTGACAGCTCTACTTGCAGGGACGCCAATGTGCACCGGGTGCCCTTTTTTTTATCACATCAAAATTCTGCCCATACTGCAGTTGTATAGAAGATCATTCACTTCTTGTTGTCATATTTTAGGGGTGTTTGGTTTAAATGTGTGGAATGGTATAGATTCGAACCTCATACCATGGTGGTATGGAGTGAAAACCCCATACCAAGCTCTAAGTTGTTTGGTTCAATTTGGAATGGACTCTAATATCCCATTCTATTGTTTGTTTTACTTATGGAATGAATAATATTCAAAAAAATTATTAAACCAACCACCCCTTCCTCACCCAACCACCACACCACGGACCTTTCCTTCACCCCCTCCGCAGAAACAACTCCCCCAAATCCACCACCATCAACCCCTTCCTCACGCCAAGTTTGCAACGACTCCCCACCCCAACTACTAACCCAGTCGCGCCTATCCCCGCGTCGCTCCCAAGCCCGGTCAGAAACCAACCACCAACTCCCAGCAACTAGCCGAATCCAATCTGAAACTGGCGTCATCAGCCACCACGCCATCAACCACCATAAATGCAGCCTCACCCTCTTCTCCTTCCCTTTCATTTCCTCTCACATGCTAAAACCTTTTTTTCCTTCCGCTCGCAGACCACCAACGAGCCCCCACCACGCCTGACCCACACTCCTGCCACCGACAACACTCATGCGTCCCTTGACCGCCGCAACCACCGATGTGAGTACCACGAGTAAGAGAGTCACGAAATCGTCGCTCATAGAAAGGTAACACTAGTTTTGGCCATCACGATGGTGGTTTCAAGGTGTTCTTTGTCTCCGTCGGTGGTGGTGGCTTTGTCTTCGATTGTGGTGGTGGTGTGCTATGTAATATTAGGGTTTGATACTAGGGTGGAATGGAGTTACAAACTTAGGGGGAAGGGGAAATTGAGATTCTAGGGGATAGGGTGGAGATAGATAACCTTAGGTATGAGATTCCACTCTAAAATAGCCTAACCAAACCAAACAATAAAATGGATGTCATTCCATTCCATACCATTAAAAAAAGCCAACCAAACACCCCCTTAGTCGAGGCTCTAACTCCAATTAGCAAAGTCAAAACATTAACTAAGTTTGTACAAGATACTAATATTGGTGCCTTCTTTAATCTTCCGTTCCAACATAATAATTATTGATTTCTACTGTCTGCACCCACCCAACTCAACTTGGATAAATTCTAAGCTAAAAAGAAGGGTTTGCTCACCCTTGTATTATGCATTGAACGATAAGCTAGCTGAACTTCATATTGCATAGCTATGATCCTCATATCTTGCCTCACTCTTAAGAAGATAAGTATGAAAAACGAAGGATCTAGGTTAAAATGAGCTTAAGCATACAAATTTTTTATTTTTTTTGAAAAGGAATGAAAACCTGTTATCCCTAAGATATAAGAAACCTAGCTCATCCTTGCGGATGATAAGAGGAAGCCCGGGAGGAAGAAGAGAAGTAGGGGAGATGTGACCCCAATTTGCAAGGAGATCCTCCGCCTTGTTCCCCACTCCCCCTCCCGAATGCAGTGATGCACTGAGTAGGTGCTTACCTTGTTGAGGTCCCGCTCCCCATCACAAACAAGATTGTTAATTTCCCATGGAATTTGCCACATTCTTTTAATCGAATTAACGACCATAAGATTATCACCCTCGATAATAAGATCGTCAAGACCTAAAGAGCGGGCTTGTCTAAGGCCTTCTCTAAGTCCCATTGTCTCAGCAAAGAGAATTGAGGAGTTGAAAGGGGAGGGACTTAGCACCCACTAGGATAAGGGATCCTTTGTCATCTCTAATGATAAAATAGTAGGCTGTATTGCCGTTTTTGAGTTTCAAGCCATCAAAATTGATTTTGAAACAGCCGGAAGGATGAGGTCCAAACCATGCCTTGGGGGCAGGGGTTTGGGGTTATCTTAGGATACTTAAGAGGGCGCACCTTGCCAATCTGAGTTCTCGGTTGTGAACCATTGGTTGTAAAAAAATTTAATAAGATTTGTCGTTTGAGCAATACTGATGGACTCATTGTTAAAGCAAATTTTGTTTCTTTGGAGCCAAATGAACTACCAAGTAATGACTATCACTTGGATATCAATTCTGTCAAAGGAAGATGTTAACTCATTTTATGATGTCAGCATGTCAGTAACCGGCTTAAGGGAAGAAAAGGAGGGAAGGAGAACGGGCCAGTGGGAATCTTTGGCAAGTGAAAACGTGTCTATCGTGAAAGGGCATTTGAGGAAAAGGTGGTTTAAGTCTTACGTGTGATGGTTACAAAACACACAAGGTAGTGGGACTGCCACGTGACTGTAAAAGAGACCCTCCTTAGTAGGGGAGACCATCATTACATATATTTTCCAAAGGAAATTCTTAGTTTTAGGGGGGATATTTAGTTTCCAGATCCAACGGAAGGAGCATTTTGCAATATTTTCACGGTCCGATTCCTTGAAAAAGAAGAGCCGCATATTTGGTCAAGAACGAATCGTTAGGAGTTAGCCGCCAAAATAGGTGGTCTTCAAGGTCCTACATTGTTTTATGAGTTTTTTAAATGACTAAATTGGATCAATGCACTTTTCCTCCGTTTTTTCTATTACATCATTTCTCATTATTGCATATTAATTGCATCATACCCACCTTTAGAAACTTTTCCTTCTCACTTTTGTATGAAATAGTAGTTATGGTCCTCCGTCTCCTCTACCTGTTTGCTTTCGTGAGAATTGTCGCCAACTCATATGATATAATAGGAAAAAAAAAACAAAGGAAGTATATGCCAAATGGCGTGTACACATCGAACATTAGGATGCCACCATCGATTTTCAGAATATATATGAAAGGAAGAAAAGTTAATTTTAAATTTAGCACTTGAGAGAATCCTGATTCTAGTTTGTTGGTAGCAATACCCATCAATTGTACCCATAGTCCAACATTTTCTATTTGAAGGTCAGGGTTTTTGCACATCAGCTGCAATTGAAACTTGAGACGGTGCTGATACTGATTCCGAAGCTTAATAGCTATCAATTTCCTTCAACCCAGATGGATAAGAAAGCCAGATACACCAAATTTACTCTTCTCTCATGAAAAGACACTATTTCTCTCTTAGCAGACAAACTAATCTAGGTGGGTACGTAGAATATGCGTATGACGACAAACTCTGCAGTTTGATTGGAGTCATATTTTAGAATTATACAAAAAATAAAAAATTCACTAGAGTAGAGACTACAGAGCCAAGTGACAAAACTTAGTCTCATCCAGCACATGCAAAAAAAAACATGACTTTATGAGGTGTACAGTAATTACATATCTAGAACAACTATCATCTAAATTCAATGACAATGACGATATTATATCATTAATAAAAACAAATTGGAGTGTAAATGTTAAAATTGTGAAATTGATATGGGTTAGAGACAAGAGAAAAAAAGAAGAAGAAGAAGATTACCCGATAATCCAAGTAAGCAAGAAAGCAAAGGAGAGGCCTTCAGCAGATTTAGTTTTATAGTTGGTGACAATTTGAGGAATTTCAGCGACGCCCCAACTAATGACGCTAGCCAAACCCAAGCCTAAGGAAACAGCTTCTTTGTTGCTGCATAAGCAATACCCAATGTAGTCGCGTGCCCATGCAGAACAATGCGCAGGGCAGGCCATTTGATCACACCTCTCTTACTCACTAATACAGTATTCGATTATAGCAATTCGAATAATTGTATTTGTAGTCAGTGGAGTGGATTCCGATTTCGTTTTGGGTTTGATGAGAGGAAAACGACGAAAAGAGGTCAGGGTTCTTGAGAGATTCTCGGATTCGAATACGACGACCGTATAAGCATTCGCGCCAGAGACTAAGGGAGACACACACGTCCTTCTACCCTCATCTTTTCTTTTCTTTAGGGATTTCACAAGTGTTTCCAAAATCAATGGAGACCCTTTTTTATCTTTTATTTCTAGGGTTTATCTAGTTTTTTCATTTTTTTAAAAAAAAAAGGCTAACTTGTGAAGAAATTCATGTAACTTTCACTTTTTTTAAAACAACCTTTACCAATTTTTTTTTAAATAACATTCATAATTTTGTTAAAGTGTTGGTTGCACTCCAAATAAAACTCATAACTTTCATTTTAAGGTATTATATTTGATGAATAAGGTCGTATATTGATGAATTTTATAGCAAATAAGCAAAGTGATACATGTAAAAATAAAGGTATTATATTTAATGAATAAAGAAGTATCTTTAATGAATAAGGTAGTATATTATGTATTTAATAATAAAGTAGTATATTTTCAAAGTAAGGTAGTATATTTAATAAATATGGTAGTACACTTTGACCTTAAAGTGAAAGTTACGAGTGTCATTTGGGGGATGCAACCAATACTTTAACAAAAATATGGGTGTTATTCACAAAAAAAGTTACGGGGGTTGTTCACAAAAACGTGAAAATTATAGGGATTTTCCTAAAAAATCATGTACTTGAGAATTTTGTTAATTCGAACGCCGAGTATGGAAAAGTGATACTCATATAGAAGCTAGTTTACCCCGTCCAAAAAAAAAAACACCACCAACATTGGCTAATCAGGAGTATACCTTCTAATAAGATTCGGACAGGTTTCCATCTTTCAGTCCTAGGGAATGAAAGATTTTGTCTTGTCTACATCAGACTTTATAGTGGGGTTGAACTTGTGCTTGGTCCACCTCTCTTGCTCTTCAAAGCTAGCAAACCATGTTAGAGTTTCTCAATCATCCTTTTAGAGCTCCACCGTGGCCTTATTGAATATAAAAGGTGAATAAGCATTACAGGCTTTCTAGAATAAACTATACAGAAGGTCGGGGGCCAAGAAACTTCTTCCTATTTGCATAAAGGTGTTTGCAACAATACATTCTACCTAATGCACGCCACAGCTCACTGATTGCATTGTCAATTCTCTTACAAGAAAAAAATATGGGTTTAAGTTAGTAAAAGATGAGTTTAAGAGACAAGAAAAAAAATGAAAATGAAGTTAATATAATACAAACTAACTAAACAAAAAAAAGTTGAAGTGAAGTTGGTGTGAAACATACCTTCTACCTGTCAGAGATTATGCACCATTCATCCCTCTCTCACTATCCTTCAATAAATTCTTCAAGTGCCAAACAAAAATCTTCCAAATTTTTTGTCCTTAACCGACACAATTGCTCCAGAAAATGGAAACAATTCATTGTTCCCATCAAGAGCTACAACAGAAAACAATACACCTCCATAATTCCCCTTCAGATGTGTTCCATCCATCCCAATTAAACTTCCAGCAACCAAACCATCAACAACAACTTTAAAGCTAATGAATATCATTGGCCTTTCAGAGTCATCTGGTGGAGACCAATAGCAGATTGCATATAGGGGCACAGCCAGGATTTTGAAGCTATGGGGTCGACCGATACTTTAACCAATAATATATAAGTTCCATAAATAAACAATACACTATTAAACTAAAGTTCAATACATAAAAATAGCCTACTAACAGTTTATTAATCACTAGAAAGTTTACTTAAATCGTATCCTACGATTTTTTATGGTACCAAAGTCATCAATTATAGATTCTAAACTAAACTTCCTAGCAATCCTTTTTTTTATAGATAAGTAAAACATCTCTAAGAAATTTTTTTTTTCCAAAATTGCGTATTGAAATACCCATTTTGTCAATTATAGCTATGTACTTTTTTTTTGCGAATTACTGCCTAGAAAGACTAATCTCATAGTAACTTCTAGCCATTTTCTCGAATTACACTACTAAACTATAGTTTGACCTGTCAAATCATGTTTAAGATTCTAATTTTTTTAAATTTAAGTTTACAATATTTTAAATACATATGTTTTTGATATATGACATAGTAATGAGCACGTATTTCGAGACAAACTTTAATCTCGTTTTTCGGAATAAGGACGACGTTTTTTCAAAAAACGGACACCAATTTCCTACCAAACGAGTATCAACAAGCCGGGTTTTTGGCAAGTATTTCAAAATGGGTTTTTCGGACTGAAGACGAAGTTTTTTTCGGAAAACGGACACCGCCATACGCCCCTTTATCGGCACGAATTTCGAGAATTCCTACGAAACTAGTAACAACAAGCGAGTTTTTGGGCACGTACAACTATAAGATACTGGTGAGCGAGCCACGCACAGTAATCAAGTGTAGCACTTCTACTTGCGCTTATTCGAATTATTATCACTATATTTGTTCTTATAGAAGTGAATCTAATTAATAGAAAACACTTCTTAGGCTTGTTCAATTTGCTTTTTAAGTTAGTCATTCATTGAGTACTTGCATTAATCTATGAATCAATTGATTTATGGAAAAATTGTGAATAACCACTTGCACGATACACCTATTTCAAAATAACCACCCCATTTTTGTTTGTGTTTAAATAACCACCTCTCATTTCGTTAACTTTTTCAAATACCCACCTGTTAACGGAATTTTCTAACGCCGTTAAGTGTGATGCCCAAATTCTTACTAAATTATCCTAACTCCCTCCAAAATTTCACTAATTACCTTACTAATCTATAATTTGACTGGTCAAATCATGATTAACATTTTAAAAATCTTTTTTTATTCAATTTTACAATTTTTTAAACTATATATTTTTGATATATGACACGGTAATGGACACAAATTTCGAGACGATATTTAATTGCATTTTTAATACTCAAGACGACGTTTTTTCGAAAAACGGACACCACCGTATGCCCTCTATGGGCACGAATTTTGAGATTCCCTACGAAACGAGTACCTACAAACCGGCTTTTCGGGCACGTACTTCGAGATGCCTTTTTCGGACGGAATACAAAGTTTTTTCGAAAAACGGACACCGGCTTGTAGGTTCGGCGGTGTCCGTTTTTCGAAAAAACGTTTTCCATCCAAAAAAATTATCTCGAGTACGTGCCCGAAAACACGGCTTGTAGGTACTCGTTTCGTAGGGAATCTCAAAATTCATGCCCATAAAGGGCGTACGGTGGTGTCCGTTTTTCGAAAAAACGTCGTCCTGAGTATTAAAAACGTGATTAAATATTGTCTCGAAATTGTGTCCATTACCGTGTCATAAAAATATAAAGTCTTAAAAATTGTATAATTGAATAAAAAAATATTTTTTAAATGTTAATAATGATTCGGTGTCCGTTTTTCGAAAAAACTCTGTATTCCGTCCGAAAAAACGTCTCGAAGTACGTGCCCGAAAAGCCGGCTTGTAGGTACTCGTTTCGTAGGGAATCTCAAAATTCGTGCCCATAAAGGGCATACGGTGGTGTCCGTTTTTCGAAAAAACGTCGTCTTGAGTATTGAAAACGCGATTAAATATTGTCTCGAAATTTGTGTCCATTACCGTGTCATATATCAAAAATATATAGTTTAAAAAATTGTAAAATTGAAAAAAAATGATTTTTATATTATTAATCATGATTTGACCAGTCAAATTATAGATTAGTAAGGTAATTAGTGAAATTTTGGAGGGAGTTAAAAAAGTTGAGCCTTAAAACTAACGGTGTTAAGATTTTCCGTTAAGAGGTGGGTATTTCAAAACGTGAACATAAGTAGAGGTGGTTATTTAAATGCAAAACAATTTTGGGTGGTTATTTTGAAATTGGTGTATCTGACAGGTGGTTATTCACAATTTATTCTTGATTTATATACCAGCTTTTTTTGAAGATTGATTCTTAACGTTATTCATCAAGGTTCTGTAATTTATATCAAGGTTATGTAATTTAGTAGCCTTATTCTGTAATACATATCAAGGTTCTGTAATTTATATCAAGGTCTAGGAGGAGGTTTGGATTCAGATATAGAAAATTTTGAATGGTTAAAACTAGGCCTGGCAAACATATGAGGTCGGGTAGGGTTCGGTTTCAGGTCAAATATAAACAGGTCAAAGACCCTGAACCTGATCTATTTTGTTAAACATGTTTATAATAGGGACCTTAACCTAATTTGTAGGAGTCAGGTCAACCTGATATGATCTGCCCAACCTTTTTTTACATTCCAAACAATCATATTTCACTTGTTTGATCTCATTTTCGTGTCATCCGAAACCATATGAACATGAAAAATTAATCTCTAAAGGTTCATAACTTTAAAATAAGCAATTAACATCTTAATTACAACTAAATCCAAGTCTTCAACACCAAGGACTACACAATGAAAATGTTGTGTCATAGTAACAACAATTAACATATCTTAATTAATACTTTAACGTTGTGTAACAGTACCAACAATTAACATCTGAATTCCAACCAAAACATTATAGAATTTTAAAAAACATCAGCAAAACAGCAAGACAGCAACAGTAGTCAAGCTACTTCTCGAACATGGTGGAAGAGGTGGAAGCTATGGGACTCTCTTCAACTCTTGGACTTTGACAATATGGACTAGGGCTTGAACTTGGGCTTGGACTTGGGCTCGTACTGGGGCTCAGACTAGGGCATGGCGTACAATCTTCTTCAACATTAATCTTCATAATCTTTCCACATAACTCCTCTAAAAGTGGCTCCATTTTTACTTCACAAATACATAAACGTGTGAGATAAAGTTAGTCCTTAGTAGTATATGAAAATATGACTTAGCACATAAATAGATGGAACTTAGTAACTGTCAATGTTCAGAATGTTACTATCAACGTTCATCATGTTATTGTAAATGTTCAAAACTTAGTAACTGTCAAAATTCATAATGTTAGTACTTAGAGGAATGAGTTACTTAGAAAATATTAGATTGGACTACATCCTAAGTTAAGATGTTCAGAATTTTACTTGGAAAAAATGTTCAAAATCATAAGTTATTGTCAATGTTCAGAATCATAAGATTATAAAATTACTTTCTTCAAAGCTCCAATCCTTGAGTCAAATGATAGCTTGGACTCAGTGGCGGAGAAAGGGGATGGCTGGTGGGGGCAGTCGCTCCCTCAACATCAATTTTTTTTAATGTATACTCCATCCGTTTCAATTTGATGATCCCATTTTCTTTTTTGGGATGTTTTAAAAAGTTCTTCCCACTTTGAATATTTCCGTTTTAAGAATATTTATTTTCACATCTTACCCTATTACAACCAATTATTCACTATATTTTTTTACTTTTTGTCTTACATATGACCCACTTAAGAATTTTTTTTTTTCAATTCACCCACTTTTCATTCTTTCTCTTACTTTTTTAAAAACATAAAGGTACCAAAGTACACTTTATACAATATAAAGTAAAAAGATTCTCATCCAACTCAATTTGCATGGGGTTTTCCCCCATATTCCAAATGGGAACATCAAATTGAAACGGAGGAGTATATATTATTTAATGTAATTTAAAATCACTAAATAGGCTTAGCTTAGTTAGTTTTTAATCACAAATAGAGTAAACAACTCATAAAATCTAGATTCAAATATCCATACCAATGGCGGATCCAAAAAATTTGTTTAGTGGGGTCAAAGTGTAATTGTCAAATTTTATCCGGGTCAAATGGTCAATTTTTCAGGTTAATTCTTTTAATTTCGATATTTTTAAAGGAAAATTTTGCAATTTTACTAATTCAAGTGGGGTCAAGTGACCCCTCTGATAGGCTAAAGTCGTATCACCTAATCAAAGATAATTCCTACAGTCCTCTAACAATAGTAGTCAATGGAAGTAGGGTCGAATCCACAGAGAGACGGAGTTCTAAGTTAATATTCAGCCAAAAAGCTACTTCAGACATGAAAATCAGCTGAACTAATAACTAGACACTAGAAAGCTATATAAAAATGGATTTTGATATAAAATAAAGGTCTAGAAAATTAGTTCGGTCCACCATGCTTATACCAATCAAAGGATCAAAAAACTATCAGAACCTAGGTCGAGAATCGATAGATTAGAGCCGTGTCAAGCTATGGTTAAGTCTCAACGCCCATAATTCAACATATGCAGCATGTTCACAAACATAATCAGAATCACTGGTGTGTACTAGGCCTCTAAAAGTAAGACCGATCTGTGCAAATAATTATTAACCTCAAGTAATCAAAGAAACTGCGCAATAACGTTAATTACTCAATAAGAACAAATCACACCATAACCTATCTCATCAAACCCTAGAAACTAATAGCAATTCAAATAATCAAGGTATTTATGGAAAATAAAAACAGAATAAAAAGATGTCTCATTATTTTAGAGACATCTTTTTATTCTGTTTTTATTTTCCATAGTTCTTAGCTTAGTTTGAATTGCTATTAGTTTCTAGGGTTTGATGAGATAGGTTATGGTGTGATTTGTTCTTATTGAGTAATTAACGTTATTGCGCAGTTTTGATTACTTGAGGTTAATAATTATTTGCACAGATCGTTCTTCTTTTTAGAGGCCTAGTACACACCAGTGATTCTGATTATGTTTGTGAACATGCTGCATATGTTGAATTATGGGCGTTGAGACTTAACCATAGCTTGACACGGCTCTAATCTATCGATTCTCGACCTAGGTTCTGATAGTTGTTTGATCCTTTGATTGGTATAAGCATGGTGGACCGAACTAATTTCCTAGACCTTTATTTTATATCAAAATCCATTTTTATATAGCTTTCTAGTGTCTAGTTATTAGTTCAGCTGATTTTCATGTCTGAAGTAGCTTTTTGGCTGAATATTAACTTAGAACTCCGTCTCTCTGTGGATTCGACCCTACTTCCATTGACTACTATTGTTAGAGGACTGTAGGAATTATCTTTGATTAGGTGATACGACTTTAGCCTATCAAATTTTGGCGTCGTTGCCGGGGAGACGACTGGTTTTCTAAGTTTTTGTTTGGTTATTTGGTCTACTTCTATGTACCTCATTGGAACTTTATTGTTCCAATTGAGGTACGTTTTACTGCTTCTTTTTGTTTCTTTTGTATGCCCAGGTCTCGAAGAAGAGGTACCCTCGTTCTTGAGGATCCCAATTTGACAAAGACACTCATGCAACTTCGAAAGAAAATTCAGAGAGAAAAGCAGTCTGTTCAGCTGAACACCTCTGGATCAGACACCTCGAGTTCAGTTATGTCTAAATCACTAAAGTCATATGGGGTGCCCAACCCAGACGGTCTCTCCACTGGACCTACTATGCCCACCATTGCCGCAGCGAATTTCGAAATTAAGCCTGGACTCGTCAGCATGGTTTAGCAAAATCAGTTTGGTGGGCATCCTACTGAAGACCCGGCAAATCATCTACAGCGGTTTCAACAGCTTTGTCGAACCGTCAAACATGTCGGCGTCACTCCAGATCAACTAAAGGTCATGTTGTTCGAGTTTTCATTGAGAGATAGAGCCCAGAAATGGTTGAACGACGTGAAAGAAACAGAATGGAGTGAGATTTCTGTTGCGTTTCTGAGAGAGTATTATCCACCTACAAAGACAACAGAAATCAGAAACAAACTAGCCACGTTTTCCCAAGAGCCTGATGAAACATTAGGGGGAAGCGTGGGCTAGGTTTAGAGATTTACAGAGAGAGTGTCCACACCACAACATGGACAAATGGTTCTTGACGCAGACATTCTACAATGGTCTGCAGCCTCAGGCGAAGAGTATAGTTGACTCGTCTGCGGGAGGAGTTTTTCTTGACAAGGAAGTGGATGTAGGTTATGCTTTTCTATCAAACCTTGCAGCCAATGATCATTCCACTTCCCGCAGCCTCACGAGGAAGGTATTGGAGGTAGATGCCATTGCATTATTGACTTCGCAGATAGTGAAGCTGAGTCAGCAGATTAACACCTTCAAATCCTCTTCCTCAACAGCACCTCCCTTGAGTATTAATGCTATGTCTGCCGTAGCACCCATTGATAAGAGGTTTTTAGCGTGTCGTTAAGGCACTAAGAACCGCTTAGCAAACACAATTTATAAACCTAACGAGCAACTACTAAGCACGTAGTAATGGCAAGTCAAGGGTCGAACCACAAGGAAATCGGGATTGACTATAGTCCACTAAGTCTAAAACTACCTAAGTGAAGGGTTTTTGGGGGTTTAAGATTGAGTAAGTAACCGACTAATTGACTAGCTAATGAATACCGACTAATAAACAAATAGGGGGATTAATATGATAAGGAAGACACTAGAGTTCGGGCTACTCATATGAACATGGGCTAGACAACGATAATCAATGCTATGGTGATTCACAACGGAGTCAATACAAGGTCAAGTTCCCCTCTAATATACTTGAGTCCTCTCTCGAAGGGTCCTCAAGAGTAATCGATTAATCAACCAACCAAATCCTCTTTCAAATGGTCTTTGGTGCGTTGATTAATGAATTCATTAAGTTCGAAAAACCCCTAATTAAAGGATCCCCTTAATTCCTACCCAATCCCTTGGTCTAGAAATCAAGTCGAAACATGGGAATGACAAAAGGGGTTAGAGTTCGATTAAGAACAATAAAGACCCTAAATGCCCTAACATAAACGGGATCAAGATCTATCCTAGGGAGTCAAAACACCACATTCAATGCGTAGACAACAATTGAATCATAAAAAGCATAGATAATCTACATTAAGCCCTTAATTCATACTTTCGCCCAAACCCTAGATTAGAATCTACTCACTAACCATGGATTCTAAGCAATTGAAATTCAATAAAGTAAACATCATAAACAAAGCAAAAAGATTAAAGGAAAGAGATAGAAGAGAAATTACTTGAATTAATTGATGAATTCGATCTTCAATAATGAAACAAAGTAGTAAACTAGTGTTTGAAAGATTTTTAGGGCTAAGAGAAAGTTAATTAGAAGCTAAGTATGAAGTAATGTCGAGTCTAAGCTCCCAAAACTAATTAAAAGAGTCATTAAAGTAAGACGGACAAAACGGGTCAAAGCCCGAAAGCATACGGTCGTGTCAATGTGGACACGGTCGTGTAGACCTGAACTTCTCAAATCAGTGGGCAAGCAGAACAGGACTGACTTTGTGGAAACCGACCAACACGGTCGTGTAGACCTGCTAGTCAGCGGACAGCTCAACGTCAAACGATCATATCTCTCTCGTCTCTTATCGGAATTGGGCTTATGACCAGTCGTTGGAAAGCTATCGAAACGAGCTAACACCTCCCACCAGAATCACCTTAATCCGATTTACGGATCAAACGTTATGTCCATTTGAAGTTCAACAATCCACAACTAATCTTCCAATGATCATATATGACTTCAAAAACCCTGTTAGTTAGTCTGAAAATCATCCAAAACAACTAAACAAGTAGTGAAGCAACCATTTAGCTCAAAGTAATTAAAACCATGCAATGCAAGACTAAAATGCTCTAAATCTATATGCATCGACACTAAAAATGCAGCATGGATAAGCACAATAAAGTACTTATCACCCATTACCTCATCTTACTGCGAGGTATGTGGTGTTCAGGGTCACTTTAGGCATGACTGTCAGTTCAGTCAACATCAGATAGAGCAAGCAAACGCATTTCAACAAAGACCACAAACCTTCCCCCCTCCACATGCCTACCAAAACCAGCAAAATTATCAACCTCCACCTCCACAAAATCATCCTAAACCCTCATATTACCAAAATCCCTCTAGCTTTCAGAGACCCCCACCACAAAACTTCCATAACCCCAATAACTTCCAAGATCCCCAAAATTTTCACACCCCACCTCCACAAAACAATAACCCACAAGAGCCTTCCATGTATGAAGTGATGAAGCTGATGTTGAGCATGCAAAACACTAATGAGGAGGCGCAAAGAGTTCAAGAGCGACAAATGCTAGCTATGCATAGAGCTAATGAGGAAGCACAAAGAGCCCAAGAGAAGCACATAAAACTTCTCGAGACTCAAATTGCATAATTAGCAAGCACTATTGCTCAGAGGCGTCAAGGGGAATTGCTAGGGCAACCCATTCAGAGAGAGCACGTGAATGCCATCACTCTTCGTAGTGGCGCCGCTTATGATGATCCTCCATTGCCCATTGATGAGGTTACCCCAACTACGGGGAAGAAGAAGGTGGTAGAGAAAGGAAAAGGGAAGAATTCGACGTCTGAAGTCGACTTATCTGAGGAAGCTGAACAAACAGGGAAGAAAAAGGAGAAGGTTTCTGAAACGCCTTTTACACCAAGGCTACCTTTTCCTCACAGGATGCAACAATGCAAGGTCGATCAGCAGTTTGGTAAGTTCTTGGCTATGGTCAAAAACCTTGAGGTAACGATTCCATTCACAGATTTAATTACCCAAGTTCCAGTTTATGCCAAATTTCTGAAAGACATGATAACAAAGAAAATAAACTTTGGCGGGGTAGAACGTGTTGCTCTTACTGAAGAGTGTAGTGCTTTTATTCAAAATAAAACCCCACCAAAGTTGAAAGATCCTGGTAGTTTCTTAATTCCCTGCCATCTTGGACCTATTTTCATTGATAAAGCTTTGTGTGATTTAGGTGCTTCTGTTTCTGTTATGCCATTATTTGTTTATAAGAAACTGAACATGGGAGCACTTAAATGCACACAAATCACTTTACAGATGGCTGATCGTTCTATAAAATACCCCTTAGGTGTTTTAGAGGACGTTCCTGTGAGGGTCGGGAGATTTTACATTCCTGTCGATTTTGTGGTGTTAGATATGGATGGGGATGCCCAGATTCCCATTATTCTGGGTACACCATTTTTGTGTACTGCTGGTGCTATTATTGATGTTAAGTCTGGGTCTTTAACTCTGAGTGTTGGTGATGATAAAGTGATTTTTAAACTAACCAATGCTGTTAAGGCACCTATGCTTGAACAATCTTGTTGCAGGGCTGAGGTTTTGGATGAGGTAGGTGCAGAAAAGGTGAAAAGTGCACCTAAGATTGTCTCATCGTCTGGAGGTATAATGAAGAACATTTGGAAAAGGAAAATGTTTGATGAGGGTGGCTCTCACTGCTTAGCCCCTCCTATTTGAGAGATGGAGGTATTATGGTCGTGCGGGACCTTTATAATCCAGCGTTGTGCGAGAGGCAACTCGTATTTTTCCCCTCTTATTTTCCTTTTTATTTTTATTTTTATTTTTTTCTTCCTTTTAGTGAGCGAGAGTGAGGGTACTAACACTGTTTTTCCTCTTAGCGTTGTCCTTTGTTCCCTTTGGCATTGAGGACACTGCCAAGTTCAGCTTGGGGGAGGATTTCTATTTGTATTCTCTATCTCTTTTACTGCTTTCTAGAGTAGATTTATTGCTTTCGAATAATACTGAAAAAATCAAAAAAATATGGTTTTCATGACTGGTTTAGTTGCCTCCCTGTGCCCCTTGTTGTGCTCTTATTGAAGATGATTTGACTTTGTTTTCTGGATAGCTGGGCATTTGTGATCTTGAGGCTATGATTTGATGTTTGATTGCTATGATTTCGAGCGAGTTTTGATTATATTACACTATATTATGCTGCATGCCTGAATTGGTTAGACTGTGAGGCCTCTTTGTAAGCCTATTGGATTCATATCATTATCTTGTCTGTTTTTGTGTGTTAGTTCCTCTTTAGTGGATTGATCTTGACTTTGACTTCGTACTTGTCTGATATTCTATGACTTGTAGCATTTGCTGTGATAGAGGCGTTCTTTGTCTGATTCTTGAGCCTAAGAGTGGGTTTTTGATATATTTTTATCCTCTTTAGCCCCGTTGAGCCTAATGACTTGTTTCATGTTACTTAAACCCTTATTATGAGCCCATGGCCTTCATTTCGATATATTTTCCAAGCCTAGCTTGGGGGGGCTTTTGTATGGGTTGAGTTTGAGATTGGTTTCATGGTTTGGTTTGGTTGTTGAGGAATTAAAAGTGTATTTGTTGTGGTTTGAGTGTGAGAAAAAGAAAAGAAAAAGCAAAACTAGAGTTGCGTGAATGAAGTTCAGAAAAAAGAAAGAAAAATGAAATAAAAGTTCAAAAAAATTCAAAGTTCTTTCATTCACGTACGTTCATAAAGAAAAATTCGCTTCATTGCTTGAAAATTTGGTTTGTTGTGAGCTTTCATCGATTTAGGAGAGTCGGGTTATTTTACGTGGTTTTATGGTGTTGTTGGGAGTTGTTTAGGCCATCTTAGGCCTTGTTTGAGTGATTCATGTTCCCCCTTTCTCGGTTTTTCCACCACATTACCTAAAAATATCCCCTACCTCTTACCTAAGCCCCATTACAACCCTATAAAGTCCTCTTGAGCTCGTGTCTGCATTGTTTATTGGATTTAGAAAGAGTATGTATGCTAATTGAGTCGACTTGACTAGGATGAGCATCATTTAAGCTTCTTAAACATATGAGAGTGTGAGTGGGAAGGGCATTTATGGTCGGGTTGGTGAGTGTTCGGGCATATTCTTTGCCTGCCACAAAATTGGGAGGAGTGACACCCTTGTGAGGGCCTTTTCAGGATTTGTATTCCTTGTGGATGCTTGAATTTGATGAATTGCTTGGATGATTGGTGGTTGGATGATTTGATTAGCCAAACTTGAATTTTGCCTGCTTGAAAGATTCTTAGTCTTGGAAACATTTTTGAGCTTTGATTGTTTTTATCTATGGGGTGATGCAATTTATTCCATGTTCATATTTTATTTGCTTGAGGACACGCAAAGATTAGCTTGGGGGAGTTTGATGTATCACATTTATATATAGTTTTTAGATGCATTTAGGTTGCATTTAGAACTCTTTTTTGAGCATTTAGGTGCATAATGACATGAATTACATAAGTTGTGCTCTACTACTCCCCGTTTGTGTGTTTCGATGATTTTTAAGTTATTTTGATACAAAGTGATCATGAGTACCAAGGATGTAGTCTATTAATCATTGAAGATGAAGGTAGCTTGCACAAGGATCACAATGCATCCGTTTGGGACAATTTTGAGTTGGAATGAAGCAAAGAGCTAGTGAAAGAAGTGCCAAAACTGACACACCTTCACTATTTTCATTATAACTTTTTATAGAAAATTTATAATCAAGAAATTCCAATTGGGTTTCATTCTAGACTTCAAGAGCTTTCCAATGAACTTTCTAGTGTGCGCTTTAGTTTTCAACAAGGGCTTTAGGCTTTTAAGATAGAAAGGGCTTTTCTCGCTTGTTTAGTAAAGTCAAGTTTTTGGCCTTATCTTGCAGGTCACACACCCCAATCGGACTTCTGGTTTGAGAGATACGGCCTTCGCAAGTTGATGCAGAAATCCAGTTTAGCCACCCGATCGGGCGGGCATTGACTCGATCGGGCCCGAAGCACGGACAACTTTTTTTTTTCCCGAAATTCTATCTTTTTCTAGTCATTTTTAATTAGATTTTGGGCTATTATAAATAGTTATCCTTCATTATTTTTAGAGACACCTTTTTATTCTACTTTATTTTCAGCTTTCATTAGTTTAGTTTTAATTGCTTTCTTAGATTAAACACTTTAGATTAATTCCAAAGGTGATTGAACCTTGGATTTTTCAATAAAGGTTACTGCTTTTCGTCAATTGGTATTATTCTTCACTCTTAATTCCTTTCTTTAATTCTTAATTGCTTAGTTTATTATTTAATTCATTCATTATGCAAAGTTTAGGTTTTTATATTAGGTTTATTATTGTTGATTCAATCATGTCTGAGTAGTCTTATTTCTAGGGTTTTAGGGAGGAAATTTATGTTTATACCATGATTCATATTTGAATTGCTATTAGTTTCTAGGTTTTGATTAGCTATTAGTTTCTAGGTTTTGATTAGATTGATTATGGTGTGATTTGTTCATGATGAGTGATTGATGTTATTGCACAATTTCATTGATTGCTTGTGGTTAATAATTGTTTGCACAGATCCGTCTTAAAATTTGACAGGCTAAAGTCGTATCACCTTATCAAAGATAAATCCTAAGTCATGAAACAAAAATTTAGAAGTCTCTTTTGTAAATGCCAATTTTTATCAACATAGTGAGCGGTTAAAGTTATATAAACTTCTTTTGTAATAGAATTCCAACAGACAGAGTTAAGGGGAATCATACCATGAACCAAACCCCAAAACATATTTCATTTTAACTTTCTCCCAACCATACATTTTCATAACATCAAATTTGATAGTGTTACGAGAAATATTTTTTGATACAGGATTTAGATTACCAAATACTCTCCTAATCCCCTCATACTCAACAAACTGAAAAGGCAGATCATGTTTAACAATTGCAACAGCTAAAAGTTCACGAAAAACATCCACATCAAATCAGGCAACCTATTATCCAAACCAGCAACAAGTTTATCTAAAATCATCTGACCTACATCCCTAACTTCAGTTTGCCATATTTCACATGATGAACGAGGTTTTCTATCCCCATCTTACTATCCTCTTTGTGAAATTCCTCACAACTTTTGCATTTACATATAAAATTACCATTCTTATTAGGTTCATACACAAAATCATAATGTACCCAAATACCAAAAGTAAGCCTACATTGGCGTTTGAAGTTCTTACCAGAAATCTAAACAGGTATAGGACAGTTTTAAATCTCCTTCTTCCTTTTAGTGTTGTATGTTGCTTCACACTTAACCTCCAACACCTCTTCTTCATCCGACTCCACATCAACATGGTCAGCCATGCCTAAATCTCATTAACAAAAGCAAAAATCGAAAACTAAAAAGTATGAAGAAACTAATGTGCAAATGAAGAAAAACAAATGAAAGCATAACCAAACAATTACAAATGGAGTGTTAAATTAGTGTTGAAGCACAAAATGAAGAAACTAAAATGTAAGACAGTCACGGTAGCTAATGAGCAACATTTATTAACAAACGAAAAAATGAAATGAAAAAGTTGGTGAAAAAAAAAAGGAAAATTTGTCAAGAATAAGTCAACCTTTGCGTTGACCGCTTTTAATAAGTTTACCTTAATTTATTCCATTAACAAGTATACCTTGTAACCTTTCTGCTTTTAACAAGTTAAAACCGGCTATTAAGTCTGATTAACCTATTTAACTAGTTAAAAAAACACATGTCACTCTTTGGTTGGACATTCTAAAATATACATTTTTATTTCAAAAAATAATAAAAGATATATAAAATAAAACAAATCCCCCTCCCCACCTATCTTTCCCCTCTGTATCTGCATCTCTGCCTCCCTCTCATTCTCTAATTCACTGGATTTGATTTCACCACCATCCTCTATATCCACCACTACTATGGATTTGATTTCTCTTTCACCACCATCACCTCCTCCTTCTTTCTTAACTCTTTAACTCTTTAAACCCCAACAAAGCATGCCCAGCATCTCATTGGATTTGAAGACGACGTGGTTTACAAATCCCCAACAAATCATGCCCAACAAATTGTACGCTATGGACGATATTCTCACTGATTTTTCTTTATCTCTTTAAACCCCAACAAATCATGCCCAGCATTTTTTCATCCCTTTTCATTGGATTTGAGGACGATATGGTTGACGAGGTTGCAGATTCACTTACATCTATGAATATGAATGGCGCTTTATGTGTGCCTTGGAGATAAGTCTGGTTCCATAAGCTCACATAATCACAACCACCACCCTCCTTCTTTTCACACGTTTCCACCATTTTTTTCTTCCTTTCTCTTCACTCTTTTCCCCTTTTGTGATTCATCAATACAATTTTCCAAATTTCACTGAATTCGGTTGATTTTCCTTTGATTAATTTTGGTCCAATTCGGTGTTTATCATTTGATTTTCATTCGCCGAACCCGGGTGTGTAAAATGGCAATAATTAGGGATATGAATGTATAATATCCAGAGGAGATATTCATCATGGTAAGAATTCTGAAAATGAATTGATCCTTTAATTAACTTATTACTGTGGGATATGAATGTATATCATCCCCAAATGAATTCATAGTAATATTCATAATTTGGGTTTTTTTAAAGATTGAAACTTCATTGCATTGTTGATATTGTTGGGTTGATTGACAACTACGGCAAATATTATTGTTGGGTTTTTGGGTTTGGGTTGGGCGGGTCTTTAGAGGGCTTAATTTTTGGAATTTGGGGGCGGCAATGGTTTTCGGGTTTGGGATGGTGGTGAGCTGGTGACGATGGGTTTTGATGGGGCAAGCAGGGGTTTGTGATGGTGGAGGAGGAATTGGGTTGGGGTTCTCTTGCCATTGTTTTGCTGTGGAAGACATAGGAAATGGGAAAGAGTCAAGTCAAATGAAAAGGATTTTAAAATCAGTTTACAGGTACATCAGGTAACCTGTAAAAAAACTTGTTAAAAGCGGAAAGGTTACAAGGTTGACTTGTTTATGGAATAAATTAAGGTAGAGTTGTTAAAAGCGGTCAACGCAAAGGTTGACTTATTCTTGACAAATTTTCCAAACAAAAATTCCAATTTAAATTGCTTATTAGTTTATTACCTTAGTATTTGAGTGACAAACAAAATTGTTAATGGAAATTAGAGAGATTGACAGGAGAAATTTTGAGTGAAAGAGTCAGAGGGGAATAATGAGAGCTGAAACGACTATTTTTAGCTTTTTGCTTTTAGGGTTTCAAAGAATAAATTGAGAGGAGATAATGTTCTAGAGAGAATGAGAGTGAGAAACCGGAAACGACTATTTTTTTTAAGTCTTATTTCTGGGCTTGGTCCATAATAATTACTAGGGTTTTCTAAATCAGTTTGGTGTTATACATTAGGTTTTATCAAAGTCTATTTTTAGGTTAAGAGGGTTGACCCGATGTGAAATTGACCCACTTAATAAAATGGGTTACACAAGTTTTTTCAGGTTCAAATTTCCAACCTGACCCTAACCCATTTTACAAAAAGATCGGGTCGGATCGACCCACTTATTTAATTGGGTCAAAAATCTCAACACAAACCCTCTAATTTTAGGTCGGATTTGGGTCAGGTTAGCAGGTCGGATCGCCTTTTGCCAGGCCTAGTTAAAACAAAACATGGAGAATTTGCACCAACCCTAAATTTCTGAGGACATGCAAAAAACTATAATAAGTCTCGTCGTTAAGTTGAACTTAATTAAGTTAGTATAATAACTTATAGATGCTTATCACTTACTAATGGACGTAAACTTGATGGGTTTTTTAAAAAAAGAAGAGAAGAAAGAAGAATTTGATTTCCTTCGTCTATACCAGTGGCGTCTACGAGACGAGTACTGATAAGTGGACTTTAGGTTCACTTATTTGCATTTAGTTTTAGGTCATTTAGATGCATTTTAGGCCATATAGTTTTCTTTTCTTTCCTTTTTTTATCCTTTCTCATATTCTCATAGTTAGCATTTAGTTTTAGTTCATTTGCATATAGTTTAGTTGCATTTAGATCATTTCATATGCATGTGCATCACCCTCCCCCATCTAATATTTTTCTTGGAGTGTTTTAAAGCAAGATAAGCAAGGAAGAGGCTCCAAACAAGGGAGCGGGCGCTCCGTGTGTGAAGAAGCAAAGAGAAGCTAGCAGTCGCTTGGAGCAGCCCTGGAGAGTTCCAGGAGCGGGCGCTCCATCGCCCAGATTTGGTATTTTGGTTTCAGTTTTGTATCGGTTTTTTTAGACGGTTTCGGTTTTGTTTTTTATGGTTTTGCCCTTAGTACTTTGGGGTATAAGAGCCCATTTTTGTAATAATAATAGGGAAGCTTTTAATTTCTGAACTAATTAGTTTTAATTAGAGAAAGTAGAAGTTAGAGAGAGAAAGTAGAAGTTAGAGAGAGAAAGTAGATCTAAGCTCTTGAATATTGAAGTTTTGAAGCTATTTCTATGGAGATTTGCAATTTGATTTCCATCCCTACACTACTATAAAAACACCCTATGGAGACGCCCCTTTAGTGTCACCTGTTTATAAAGTCCGACACATTAGCTTTTAGAGTCGCCAGTTTCTTAGCAGGCGACACATTAGGTCCTTAGGAAAAGGTAAAAAATCGACTAAAAGAGTTTTCGTGTCGCCTTTTAATTAACAGACGACGCAGTAGATTTTTGCGTCTAATATTTTCTACCAAGAGACACATTAGATCATATCTATCGTGTCGCTTACTTTATAAAAGGCGACACAATAGCCTTACGAGTCCCTTGATTATTTTAAGCGACGTCATAGCAAATTCCCTACAGGAAGAAAATTTAATACTGTATGTTTACTAAAAAGAAAAACCAAAAATAGAGGAAAAATACAAAACAAATCCCAAAGTCCTAATCCTTCCCTCTCCGTCTTCCTCGTTTTCTCTGTACCCATCCTCATTTTACCGCCGCTCAATTCTCAAACGCCTACTCCACCGCCGCTCCCTCACTATTGCTCTCACACCGTCGAGTTCTGAGTTCTGCGTGTCTACTCCCTCACTGTCGCTCTCTTACGGCGAGTTCTGTGTTCTCTCATCAACGTGCCGCACAACTCTCAACCCTAATTCTTGTATCGAAGCTATTGGTTAGTGGTGGCGGATATCTCTTTCAATAACTTTGAATTTGGTTCTGGTAAACGTGTATTTATGTAAATGGTGATGCTGAACATATCTCTTAGCTCTTAAGTTTCATTGATTTTGCTGAACATATCTCTTTTCATGTTCTTTTGGCTCATTGCTATTCTTTCTCATTCCTAAACTCTCTGCATTGAATCGTGGAATGGCGATTCACTTTTATGGCGCAATTGTTGCAATTAGGTATGCAAATCATCATCGCTATATTATTTCCATTTATTTTCACTTTGCAAAATTTTGTTTGTTGATAGTGAAGACTAAAGTGTGAAATTAGATTACGCCTTATCGTAGCTAGTTTGATTGATCGTAGATAAGTTGATTGATTTTACTGAAAATCTATTGAATTTAGAGCCTAAAAATGATTTTTTGATTCATAAATTGTATTAGTGTTGTGATGATATTAGCGATGTGATGGTCACAATTGATCATTTAAGTTACAAGAATTTGTTGGTGAAACATGAAATCTGAAAATGATTAGTAAAACAGAGAAATATGTGAGAACTCTTTGACAGCAACAAATCAGTACTAGTTCCTCATTTTATCATAGATCATGATCATGTATAGAAGATACATGAATATAAAGCTGATGAGCTTTCTAGGCATCATATTGTTTAATACTATGCCAATATTTACAGCTATTAACTTTAGTTGTGCCCTCAATATGATTTTGCCACAGTTGCTTTGTTTACTTTTTGTTGCTTATGTGAATTGATGGTGTATAAATTGATTCTTCTTACAATAAATCACACACTTTAATTATTGTAGTGTTGTCGATAGGAGATTATTGGGGTTACTCGCTGTATTCACACGCCTATTTTTATCAGTGGAAACTTAAGAGAGTACCCAAGCTGGGGTTGCCTGACCTCTTTGTAGATAACATGGTTTCATTTGTGAATGTGTTTGGAAAATATCTTACTGCTACACCCATTTCCACTTTTCACTAATTCAACCATCCAAGAACCTTGATTCGGTGTTTGGTTGTTTAGAAACTGCTGGATAGAATTCGTTGCTTTAAGTTATTGTTCTTCCTACTTGTTAAATCAGGTACCTCATTTTTCAAGTGGGGTTCCCAGAGCAAGAGTGCTCTTTCCAATGTTGGATATTGAAGGTAAAAAGACAAATCTATATATTCTAATAAAGCAAAATAAAACAGCACATGTGTCGTCTTATGGAGCAATGGCTGACGTGTCACTCAATGGGAGCATGAGGTGAGGTGTCACAATTCTATCATCTTCGGTTTCTTAAGAAAAAAATATGTGTGAAATAAATCAATCTACTGAAAATATATTCCTAAATTAATCTGTAAATCAAGCCTATTATGCGTGTAAACGTATTAGGCAAATATCAACATAGTTTCCTTATAAAAACCATAAATCAAGCCTAAAATCTCTCCTAAAAAAATATTGTGTGAAATATAGCAATTCAGGATAATATATTCTTAAATCAAGCCATAAATCTTAAATCAAGCTATAAAGCAATACTATTAGTCTATTATGCGAGGAAAATTTGAAAATATTTTCTTTATAAAAATCCATAAATCAAGCCTAAAATATCTCCTCAACAAATTGTTTTCATTCATTCATGTGTTTATTAGGCGTGTTTTTGCCAAAAAAATTCTCAAGCCTAAAATCTCTCCTTAAAAAAAAATTAAAAAAAATCAAGGATGAAATCTCACAATATATAGAAAGAAAAACCCTAATCGTACCATATTATTATTAACACATAGTATATGAAATTAATATAGAATCGTGAATCAATTTTAGGCTTAATCTTTCCCCTATATTTATATATACATATGAAATTAAGTACATTTGTAACACATAATATAGAATCGCCTATATTTATATATACATGAAATTTAGATGCTTTTTGGTTTTACAATAACATTAGTAATTATATGTTAGGATTGTATATTTTGAGCTTTTGAATTATTTTAGATGAATGAATGTTTCATGGCGATGATATCTTTAAAATTATGGAAAATCAATTGAGTCAAATAAATCTAACCAAAATATTTGAGTAGTATCAAAAAACGTTTTAGGCGTTATTTTATTTTGTTCACAAAATTAACATTTGAGGAATAAAAATATAAGTAACCAAAATAAAAATGAACATCAAATATTCTTAAACGTCACAAATAATATCATATTAAGATAAAAAATAATACATACATAAATCTTTTGTTGGTGATATTATCTCTAAAAATATATAAAAATATTTAGAATTTCGAATTTGGCAAAGTTTGTTAGCAATGCTTTTTAATAGGATAGAGGAATAGAATTAGTGTTTTATAAAAAAATTATAAACAACAAATCTACAAGTAAATCTCTAATTTGTAGGAATAAATATTAAATCAATCTATATTATGAGAACATTTTTTGGACGAATTCTTTTAAGGAAAATATTAGATGTAAACGTAAAGAATGGCCAATTCTTTTTTTTTTAATACTATTCTTAGGTTTTAGATAAAATACTATTAGATATAAATATTAGATAAAAAACAATATGAAATATATTGTTAAAGGTGTATACTCAAAGAGAATGGCCACAATAAATTCGTAAAAGGGTATACTCATCCTTTGTCTTTCAGTGCTAGACAAGATCAAAGTGATATCTTTGATCAATTTAATTAGGCAAGTATAATTTTAAAATTACTTAGGCAAGTATTTTTTTAATCTAAGTTAGGTTAGTAGTATTTTTCTAAAATAAAGTATTGAATACACCTTACAGATGTGATCTCTGTGTTTATTAATATCTTTTCATATGAGGAAAATTTATGTGGTTTTGTTGATTTCCCTCCAAATAACAATGATGTTTCTAATGCATGTGAAATATATGCTAATGTATGTCATTTTTACATATCGAGTATATCCAAAGTTTGTTTACTGTCAAGATGAAGAATCTATCTATACTAATATATAAAAGAAGAAAAAAGAGGCGACGTGTCATTCAACCGTGCATTGGGTGGCGTGTGAGAAGCATGTTCTTTTGATGACGTGTCGCAAAGTCAATGAATATCTTGATTCTATAAAAAAATCATCTCAAGATCTGCTGAACGTGATTTATGCTATTACTATAGATATAAACTATTGTTGAACGTGAATTCTGCTTAAAAATTCTGAACGTACATAGCCAAATATTTAGAAACAATATCTGCCATCTCCAAAAAAAAAAAAGGAACAATATCTTTTTGTTAGCAGATTTTAGAAGGAATATTGTTAAACCTAATTATACTAAAAAAATGAATTAGTTACATTAAGCGAATAACATATAAACGTAATATGAAATCTTAAAAAATAAAAACCTATATTCCAATATCTTATAAACGTATGAATATCTTAAAAAATAATAACCAATCAGATTTTAGAAGAAAGTCATTCAAACCTAATTATACTAAAAAAGCGAATCAGTTACATTAGGCGAATAACATATAAACATAATATCAAGATATTATTTTCCCTTAAAAAGGCAACTATATACAAATAACATAGGAAAATAACCAATTAAGAGTATGCTCTTAAAAGAAATAAAAATATCGTGCTCTATTTTACAATAAAGAAATATGTTCATAAAATCATCACATCCCAAATTTTCATGTCATTACCATTTTACCTTTTCAATTATATTTAGTATATCAATCTTTTGTTTCGATAATAAATATTCTTAATAAATTCGGGCTAATTGGGTATCATGAAAATTAAGAAGATTTAAGCAAATATAGCTAAATATGTTAATTTATGGAACAACACAATATTCTAGCTTAGATGTACACGTGAATAAGATAGTATAGAATAAGGCTAATTTGATTTTATTGTCATATATATGTCTTGATTTAGTTGCCATATTGTCGAATAAGAAAATTGGTCTGGCAAAATAAATTGTCCAATAAGGAGTATGGCATAAGGCTAACTTTTGTCCCCAAAACATATCAAAGCTTGATATAAAATCCGTAAAGTTTATAAAATGAAATCACAATCTCAAATATATTATTGGATGTTTGGCAGCAAAGTAGGTTCATAAAATCATCACATCCCAAATTTGCATGTCATTACCATTTTACCTTTTCAATTATATTTAGTATATCAATCTTTTGTCTGGATATGAAATATTCTTATTAAATTCGGGCAAATTTTTTTCAGCTAAAAGTAAATTAAATAGTATTCCATACCGTACGGAAGTATGCATTTAAAATAGGGTTCACAATTTAATAAAGTATAATATTCCGCTAATATTTTACTGTCGAATTGCTAAAGGATTATATTCTTTTCAATTTTATTAAAAGGGGTTGTCCTATTGCTAATCAGTTAGTTAAAAGGCGTTTAAAACACATTTAAAACCTATATTACAGTACCAAGGAAATTAAAGAAAGCTTAGCATACAATATTAATCCAAACATATATTGTAAAGAAAAGGTAATCGTCTATAAACAACAGGGTGCACACATAGTAAAATCATATCAAACAAGAGATCGAAAATATAGTAATTGACCTCTAAATAAAACCTATTTTTCCTATTCATTCCTCGATCATGTAGGTATAGATTTTCAACGTCATCTTCTCCTAGCCACTGACAAAAATGATTAGCAACTCTACAAGCTAACGAGCTCATTGACTTATGGTAATAGCCAAGTGAAAAAAGGAGACCAAGAAATCAGATGAGCCGTATTTTAACCGGGAGTAGAAATATTTTCTACCTCTTCAAATTATAGCTGCCAATGCTAAAGTCAAATGACAAGGTCTACAATGAAATTTCAAATTCTACTCTTATAAGGTTTTTTGGGTACTATTATGGGCATTTGATATTCCACTAAGAATTTGAGTCTATATCATAATTTGAAATACATTTCAGCTATCGAAACGGATCACAAACAGATTTGGCAAGTTTATTAAATACTTCATCCGTTTGTTTTTAATTGTTACACTTCACTTTGGGGGATAATCAAGAAAGTTGGTGAAATCTATGCAATGATTGTTTAGGGAATAGATAAAATTGTTTGGGGAATAGACAAATTATCATAAGTAGTACAGAAAAGTACTTTGATATAGCTACAATTGATGGGTTAGAACAATGGGTTAGAACAATGGTTTTTAATGTAATTTTCTGATATGGGACAACTTGAATTGAAAAAACTTTAAGTTAATTATAATTAACTTTTTTTTGGCGGAGTTCGACGGGACAGTATTTTTCTAGGTTGGATTTTTTTAATAATAAATCTTTACCTAAAGAAATAGGTAAAAATACGGGTAAAAACAATAAGCTTGATATGTTAATAAAATTTAAGGTAATTATAATTATTATAATTATTTTCTTCCGCGGAGCTCCACCAGACTCGAATATTTTCCAGGTTGGATTTTTTTATAAAACTTTAATTAGTGTGTCGCACGGTACAAATAATCATATAAAAGTTTCATTTTTCACTAGCTATATTTATTTTCAATGACAAAAAATATCCCGTGTTTTACACGGGTTAGGCCAAGAATAAACTACTACAAACCAACATTTTTTTTTTGTTGACAATACAATAAGCAAGACGAAGCAGTAGTTGAAAAACAATAAATTTATAAGATGAATTTAAATGAGGAAGTAGTATTAATATGTTACGTTTTTTCATCATAGCAAATGGAGCACAAGTACAACAAACAACCGTGCCACTTCTAAATCACTACCTTTAAGTGAAATTACTAATGGTAATTTATGTTGATTTCAATAAGATTTTAAGTATTTGTCATTGATTGGGAGATTATACATGGTAACCCTATGGTTTTGTTTTTCCTATATGGTGGAAACAAAAACTTTTGATTTTCTAAAATGTCCATGTGGTTTGGTATATAGCGTTAATGTGCCCTAATTATGTTTAAAACAACTAACACTAACCCAAGTCTACAAATGTGATTCGACTAACATGACGCTACCAAATCCACCTAAACAAAATCCCCACATTTTATTTCACTCATAAAACCTCCAATTGAATTAGGATATAAGTATATTTGCAGGTCAAATCTTAATCGATGATATCAACTGTTCACCATGTAGTAATTCACAAATTAGCCTAACTTTTTAATGATCTCCACCACCACTAACCATGAGTAGTCCATTGCTATTCTTCTACTGTAAGGATGACAAAAAAGCTGCTAGATTTTGGGTGATTAAATTATGATGAAAATATTTTGTCAATGGGATGAGATAAGTGGTTTTACCATCCAACCCTCATATTGTAATATTGTGTCAGAAGTTTTGGTTCCCAAATTTTGCTAAATGGTATTATAGGTCCATACAGCTGCTCTGCAAATTGAATAATGACAATTCCAATTAATTAGTTTCATTTAGAGGTTTTATGAGTGGAATAAAAACATGGGGATTTATTTGGATAGATAAATTAGGATGTAGGCTATTCAAATCACTATTTAGGCTCGAGTTGGTTGCTTAAAACATAATTAGGGCACTATAAATCTATAATGATATATACAAAACCATTGGGAACACTTTATAAGGATGTAGGCTTTTCTTTTGGTTTTTAAGTTTTCTTTTGTTTTTTAGTTTATTTTTTATTAATTTGTTTAGGCTTTTTGTCCTTAATTTTCATTATTTGGTCCAATCCATGAAATAGGGGTACTTTAGGTCTTCCTTATATATGCTCAAAAATTTTAAAAAAATGGAGTAATAAGGTATTCTCTAAACAAGATATTAAGATAAATGATTTTAATTCATGTTTTTAAAAGTACAAAGTTTATCTATGTAGTGTATACATTAAGAATATATTAGTCTTAAATGAGTATTTAAAATTGTAGATTATTATTTCCTCCGTTTCTAAATACTTACGAAATTAGCAAACTAACTACTATTGATCATCTACCAGTTTCATATACCATATTTTATCTCATGTGTAATAGAAAAAGTACAGCCAATTGGGGTCTTCTCGATTCGTCTTAATGCATACTTTGTTAATATCAACTTTTTATAATGTTTACTTTTCAATATTTGGGGTTTTATAGGTTACAAGTATTGTATTGGATAGCGTGTAAGCAAGACATATTGTGAGTATTGCATAATGAAGGAAGTATGTGTTATTTAATAATTGTGAAAAATAACTAGATAAATTATGTTTTTATATTTATATTTTATTTGACGTTCAATTCACCATATATACCCCGTGTTTTTACACGGGTTTAAAACTAGTTTCCTATTATTAGGTTTCTTAGAGGAGAAACAAACTCACTCAGTCCTGTTAAATGCTAAAGAGAGAAATGTTTGGCCCATTTGTGATATTCACGAGTATTTTTTTTTTCAGAGCTTAAATTAGACTTTAAATATTTGTTGCCAAGAATTTGCAAGGGTGTAGCTCCCCCCTGTCATTTTCTCAAGTTCATTATTTGCATCACTGGACTTGAGTTTTAGCATCTAAGCGATACTTGACTTTTCTTAATTTCATAAATAAAATATACTTACTCCTTGCATGGCTCTTTAGTGTATTTAGAACTCCAAACGAGCCTGAATTGAGTGGAAATCTAGCATGTTTTAGTAAATTTGTTAAGTAATTGTTTGTGATCAAATTAGCTTGAACTCAAAAATTTTCATGTTTTATCAATCGCGGCCATATGGTCTCTGTAGCCATGTATGTGCAACAAATGATAGCCTATTATAAGAAAGGGTCCACCCCACAATCTATTAGGTTTTGAATTTTCTTCTGTGGGCTATGGGCTAGTTACATCCCTTAAGAATCCCAGCAATGATAAATAAGTTGGGGTCTAAACCAAATCGGAAAGTACATTAAATTCGGGTTGAGAAAGAAATCGAAAGAGAGAATGGAGAAAGACGACATAAGGGAAGCACTAATCCCCAATTTCAAATCTTCTGCTATCTCTCTCGATCAGCTCGCCAAATTTCGAGTTTACCTCTCTATCCCTTCTTTTTTTTTAAATTTCCATTTCTCTACATTACATTTCAAATTTTATTACTACTAGTTTGTATGCAATCCCATTTAACAACTCTAGTCATTATTTTGCTATTAATTTCTGATTACTTACTTGTTTGTTATGTGTGATTGAGAGAAATTAGAAAAGGGTGGCTAAATTTGATAGTATTATTCTTGTTGCTAAATTGAATCAATTGCGGTTTGGGTACGTTTGGTGTTATAAATAATTCGATTTTATCTTCTAATCCATTTAGTTTTGTTGTCGCTTTTCCTTGCTTCAACTATCTTAAAACATAAAATTGTGTTATAGGAATTACATGGAAGATGTATGCAAATAAAAACTAAGGTGAAGAACAAAAGAAAGCCTAAAGGTCCCTCTATTTTCCTCTTCCTTCACAAGATATCTACTACGCCAGGTACATATATCATAGTATCATTCATTCATTCCGGATTTTTAAGTATTACTTAGGTTGATGATTATGTGAGGCTTTAGTTATTTCCATTGGGAGGCAGGGATGGAATTTTACATTTCTCAAATTCCATTGCGAATCAAGCTGAAAGAAACGAAAATTTCTTAAGGGGTTCCTATTTTCTGATATTAGCTGACTTTGTGTGCAACTGCATATTTAGCATGAAATAGGACGAGTTGTCAAAGGTTTTTAAGACATTAAGTTGTCAGTGATATTTGTAGGTGGACTTTTGTAACTTCATAGACGTAGTTGTGAACTATCTTGTTGGAAACATTATGGGAGCACTAGAAAGACTCTCTACAGGTTCTGTTTAAGCAAGATGACATTGTGCTACTTGTGCGTCAGAAATTTTGGCCGGATCAAATATGCCTATGGTGATGATGATGTTAACAAATGATAGTAGAAATGCTACTAAACGGGAAACAACACGCACATTATAATAATTGTACCAAAGATAAATATAACAAAAGAGCATGATTTGCTTTGAAACTGGGACCATCACATAGCAACTGAAAAACTCTTCCTATTGTATATTTTCCTTGTGATCTCTCTAACTAAAGGAAGATAATTTTTTTTGCACTAATTAGGAGCCCAACAGCTCAAGTACATGACATCTCTAAGTGATTGCTCTGATTTCTTCAATTTTTGATCTCTTAATTTGTTAGAAACCACAGCAGAGGAAGAAGCAGATAACTTCTTAGTTTGGGAACAAGATCTGATGTTGTTCATCACATGTTGATGGATACACCTTATTAGGTAGTTCCATCTTCCAGTTCCTTGATCTTCAATGCTTCCACTGCTGCAACACTTGCTGCTACTACTACTCACTTCATGCTAGCTGATGAACTCATCTTTTGTTAAATTGTAGGGCTTATAGGACTCTTAAACTCCAGCGGGTTTCAAAAACGTTTAGAATGGAAAAACAATTACAGTACGCAATCAAGTTACATTATGTTTTTCTTTTAATTATTTCTCTTGTACATTTTTCTTCATCTTTATATTTATATGATCGATAATTTCGTTTTTGTTGTTCTTTTGTAGTGTCCTCAACATATCGAGGGAGTAGATGTGCCTATTATGTCATGAAGTACATGTTTCATATTGTTTCACTTCTAAAGCCATGCTTTTCAAGAGGTAATACATGTTTTCTTATCATTTAATCTAAAATATTTTTCACTTTTAATATCGCATTAGTTACTTATTATTACTTGTTTTTTCTGGTGTGGCATTTTCCCTTGGAGTCATACTCTGAAAAGGAGATCAACTACATTCGGGAAGCGTGGCGTAGATTCTTCATTGGAGCCATACTCTCAAGAGGAGATCAACCACATACGGGAAGCGTGGCGTAGATTCTTCATTGGAGCCATGAAGCGTGGTGTAGATTCTTCATTGATCGATGCTTCTAGTCTTGAACCATGAAGTTCAAGGGTGATCTTTGTATTTTTTTTCTTCAATGCTATTAAGATTTATCGATATAGGTGGATTTTACATTGTAAAAGATAGTACTTTTTTTTGTTATAATATGGAGGTTGTGAAATGATTGGATATTTATTTTGTTAACTTTTAATATTTAACGTTTAATTGTAATTTAATGGATGCATGGCAGAATTAATATTTTATATAGCAAAAAAAAATTAGAAGTATATGCGTCCCCTGCTAGGTTGTAGGCGACACAATAGCATACCTATTGTGTCACCTCTAAAGAAAGAGGCGATGCATAAAATAGTTTGTTTTTTTGGCAAGAAGACCTATCGTGTCACCTCATTTATAATAGGCGACGCATTAGCTTATTATACGCGTCAGATGTTAAGTGACAGAGCGACGCATAAGGATAAAATCTTTCTGGTGAAATTGACCTATAGTGTCGCCTCGTACCTAAGAGGCGACACAATAGGTGGAGTTTTGTGTCGGTTCCCAGGCGACACCATAGATGTAGACCTATCGTGTCCCCAGCAACAGAGTCGCCTTCCAGGCGACGCGATAGCCTGTTTACGGGCGACGCAATAAGGTGTTTTTGTAGTAGTGCTATTTGAGTATGTTTTCTTACTCTTCTCTTTATTTGCTTCCATACTTGTTTTATTTTGGTTTAGCATTTGATTAGTAGTGATTAGTTGATGATTAGCTTATTAAATATGATTTTCACCATTGTTGGATCATCTTTGTTGATTGAAACTTTTTATTTTGTACTTTTCATGGCTAGTGAGTAGTTTACTAGCTAGGGGAAGGGGATGACCTAGGTGATCATTAGTTGACCTTGAAAGTCAAGCTTGGGGGTTAGACCTAGGTGAAATTAGGTTGTCTAGCTTATTTAATTGCCTTGTTTAATTGATTGATCACCATTTGAACTTGATTTGGGGATCAAAAGTGAAGGATTGAGAGATGAAGCTTTTGATTGACCTTAGGCTAGTCAATAGGTTGACTTCACCATGAGAATAGGTGATTGACTTCCTAGGACCTTAATTGAATCGTTATGAGTTGTGGAAATACTTGGTTGATTGATTTTACCATGAGAATAGGTAAAATTGGTTGATTAGGCCCTCCTAATTAGCTCGAGAGAGTAATTAGGAAATATTTGAGTGACTTAGTCCCTTATTTGACCCTAATGAATCCCCTTGGCTTGACAAATAGGTTGGCTAATGGTTAACTAGTGATTCCCCTACCCTTAGTGTCTTCCTGTTATAGTTTAAACCCATTCATTTAGTTTAATTGTTAGGTAATTCGTTCATAGTTTCTTAGTTAATCATTTATATCAAAAACCACTAAAAATAGACTTAGCTCGCTTAATCGCTTTCAAACCTTGTTGATCCTTGCTTCCTCGTGGATTCGACCCTTTCTTGCCCTATATTAGGCTAAGTTAGGTATTTAATTTGGCACGTGCAACGACCGTGTCAAGTACTAGTCATGGAAGGACGACGATATAATTGCTAAAGCTTACTATATACTTCCTCCGTTTCTAAATAAGTGACACATTTGAATAGTGTTTACTATACATTTTAGATTTTCATTAGATTTGATGATTTAAATTTTAGGTAAAACATAGTCACGTGGGATCTTGTTAGATTTGTTTCGATGTGAAGTTTTTTAATATCAACTTTTTATAATTTTTACTTATGGATAACTGTAGATATTAATGGTTCAAATAATGCATTGGCAACGTGAAAACAAGAAGTGTGTCACTTATTTAGAAACAGAGGAAGTATTTATTTATAAGGACAAACTTAATAAAACATCGTGTGCTCCAAGGCCTACTGTGTTGTAATTTAAGCCTTTGGATCATAATGCGAGCCCTTGGATCATAAGTTAAGTATCAGTAACCTTGTTCATAATACCAATTAACAAATAGCAAATCTTTTGTTGCATAAGTTTTGCATATCTTGGCCACCACTAATAAATCTGGTATCATTTTAAAGCATTTGAGAATTATATCGTACAAGAAACATCTATAAATTCAATTGTTAGACAAACCTGGGCATTTTGAATAAACTCATATACATTTCATGACATGTTTTTGGTTTTGAAGTGATCATCCACCAATATTTCTTTCTTTAACAAACTTTTGACCCTCAAAAGCCCCATCCAAGCAAGAGTTACGAGCACATGGAGTTGTAATGCAGATTCAACACCTTATGGCAAATCAAGCAACTAAAATCTGCAAAATGGCAACTCAATAGAAAAATTCTCAAGATGTTTATCATCCATTACCTTTTCTTTCTTTTGATAGTTAATATTATGATAAGAATATTTTGCCATTGCTACAATAAAAACTCCTTTACTGTTTCACCTCCAAAAGCACTAATCAAGTCAAATTTTTTTACATTGTGCCTTTTATGTTTTGCTTTTATCATCCAACTTTTTTCTGTCTCATTTCCTAAATGAAAAATTAAAACGCGTGGAAAAAGAAAGCACTGCTATATGAAGTATATAGATATGATGGAGTATAACTTGAAAGATAAAAGCTTTCTCGCTTTAATAAACCGCAACATATTTGTAGTTTGCTCATTGGTGTCTCTATCAATGTTGTGCTCAGTTCCTCCGGTAATGCTTGAACACTAATTGGGCTTTGTTCATCTAATGTCTAAGCATCATGTGTGCTCAGCTCCTTCAGTACCTGAACAATGATCGTGCTTGGCTCCACCGATACTTGAACAATGTTCGTGTACATCTCCTCGGACGACTGAAGAGTGAAGTCAAATTGTACTCATCTCCTCGGATGCCTGAAAGTTGATTGTTCCATAATGGTTGTGCTCAACCCCGTTGAGACAGATTTGTGAGGAACAGGAAGTGTAGTTGCTGTCCCATTTTCTCGATTCCTTTTCATAGTTGCGTCGAACGTGTAAATATATCGTTGAGTGGTGGCGAAAGTGGTGGTGGTTTTGGTGATTCGGTGATTTTGGTGCGCGAGGGTGAAGAAGGGTGTTGAATGGATTACAAACAAAAATAGGCAGAGTGGAAGAGAAAGAGTGACATCTAGAAGAGACTGTATAACAAAATTATACGTATATTCATGGTATTTTTTTCTATAATTTTTTTATACACAAATTTGAGAAAATTAAATTGTGGGGATTATTTTCCCTTTTGTTAAAGTTGTGGGTAGGGCCGATTATCTCACGAACCAAGATCGAGAACCCTTGAGCTCGGCTCGAGCTTGTGAAGAGTTGAAGGAGCTCGGCTCGACTTGTTAGCTCGTCGAGCTTGGAAGTCAGAGCTCGTGGATTGATTTAGAGCCCGCCATGGCTCGATGTTTGACTCGTTTAGTGGCTCGAGTTCGGCTCGTGTTCTATAGATTAGTAGTAGTCAATAGATTAATAGGCGACCATTTAATTCATAAAAAATGTAATTTTGCAGAAATAATTTAGTTGTTAAGAAATGTAATTTTTATAAGAAAAAAGGTTAGTTGAGCCTAGCCTAGCTGAGCTTGACTCGTTAAGCTTCCAAGCTGATCCCGAATTCAACCCGAGCTTCCACGAGTAGATCTTTGACTGAGTCAAGCCCGAACTGTTCGCAAACAAGCCAGACTCAATACTAGAGGGGCTTAATCTCATGTATCTCACATATCTCACATGTGCACAAAGTTAAGGAGCTAATTTACCATTTTCGCATCTATTTTTTGGTTTCAAAAACATTGAAAATTGGAAAACAAAAAACCAATAGCCAACAAGCCAAGTTGACAAGGGTATGTTGGAATTTGGATGGTGAATCGACTGATATGTGAGATGGGTCTTCCCAAGTCAATCGCAAACATCTTTGCAGCACATAACATCAAAACCGCCAAGGTAAACTTCCTTTACTTCCTCCTCCGTTTTTTTGGTATTGTTTTCGTTCCTCATCAAAATCGAAAATAAAATTGTAAACCCTCAAATTGCAGCATAGTATTTGTAAATCTTGATCTAGCCTTTGGAAAATTCTGATATGTAACTTAAATTTGTAACTTTTTAAGGGAGGGGGGGGAGGATTTATGATGGTCTGATAGAGAAGTCAATTACAAGTTAGATTATCACTGGCTTATTCTACAGTTTGTTAGGGAAACACACTTGTCATTTTTGCGCACATTTTTTATGTTTGAAGGCGATAATTTCAATGTTTACATTTGGGCACGACAAACTTAGGTGAACATTAATAATAAAGAATTCCTAACATCCCGTGATACCTTTATTAAGGCAAAAAAGAAAAGAAAAGATATGTGCTGCCTAAGAATCTATCTCTTCAATGACCTAAACTTTAACAAACAAATTTCCCTTGTACATGATAGAATATTCTTTAAGAGCTTTGATGTCTATGTTGTTGTTTTAGGATGCACTTTCATTGACAGATTTTGAGTTGATAGTGTTATTGGACGTGGGATTGGCTGAGGTGACATATGCACTTGCATATATTAATAAAATGGTTTTCCCTGCCTTTGGAACTGTAAGCTTTATATCCTAGCTTTTTGTTGTTCTTTTTACCTCTTTTGTTGGTTTGCTGTAAATCATCCTTATGACTTCCTTTTAAAGTTTGGATTTTAAGCCTTATCGCTTTTGGAGCAACGAGTTCAAAACGAGCACTTGGGTGGCCATCTTCCCGCAAGGATAAAGGGTTTAGATAAGGCTTTCTGTGATGGAATTCCTTTTGGTGTTGGGGACTGCAAAATCACAAGTATGTCAAATATACTAGTTTTTTTCTCTGTATTTTATGTGATTCTTTTGAAATTAGGAGATAATGAACCAAATATGGTTATATACTTGAGTGCCTATGTGAATTTTTTTGGCTACACACTGTCCAAGTTTTAGAGTAACAACTATCTTATAAAATTCGTGGTTTAAGGACCTTTAAGTTTTGATTGAAGTATGCTTTTAGAGCTTGTACAACTTGTATTATTTGCAAAATCAAGACTTAAATTTGGTAGAGTAAATGTTTAAGGTTATTCTTGGAAGGAACTCAACTCGACATACAAATTATGATTAGAGCGTATTATCAAAATAAAGATCATTCTACTAATTTTTTAACAAAGTTAATACTTTTGAAAGAATAATGAGAGAATTATCGAATAGAAAGGACAAAATAAGGGTGATCTAAACATGGAGAAGAAGGGGAGTGATATCAAAGCAGAAAGAAGTTAGAAGTGGGGTAAGCTAACAAGATGAAGGTTTGGATTTTTTTATTGTGGGGCCTAGGAACAGTCTCTTGGGAGGTGAAATTTGTTATGCTTTTATTATATTCTAGTATCTTTTACTAGTGGGGATCTATACTCTTAACTTGTAAGTCTTAGCTATTCTTATTTTGACAGCATGTGATGGTTAAGGACTCTAGTTATGATGGTTAAAGACTCTAAAATTTTGTTGTTAAAATATGTCTTCTTTTTACTTTCTTTCTCATCGTCCCATTCTTTTTCTCTTCCACCTTATGCCTCATCCGTTGTTCTGTGTTATATCCTAATATTTGTGCCCGAAATTCATAAGCCAATGCCAAATGAATTTGAAACCAATTACTTAAGGGGACGTTTGGTAAGGGGCTGCAGGAAAGGTAAAGGGAGTGGGTTGATTCCATTTCTTCAAAAATTGTTTGGTTGAGGGGTTTTCTTTCCCTTTTCCTCCTCCATTACCTCAAATCCCTCTAACTTGATTCCCCACCTCCCTCCACTTAGAAATGGGAATTTCTGAAACACTTGACCATCTAACTTTGACCACCAACACCCTCATCAACCACCCCATCCACGACCTCAATGAAGGCCACCCTCACCAGATCTCCTCTATCCCAGCCACAACCGCTCCACAACCACCGCCATAACCACTCCACAGCCGCTGAACAACCACCGCCACAACCGCTCAAAAACCACCACCACAACCACCACATAAGTACCAACCACCGCTGTAATATCCCTAAAATTTAAAGCGAGATAATTTATAAAAATCACAATTAGTGGCTAATAATTTTTTTTTAAATAAGTAAACGCATAATTATATAGCAAGAAGTATATATATGTATATATACATGTACATAAAATAGTAATACAACTAATGTATTACAAAACATGTATACATAAAATTTGAAGTACTTAGAGCATGAAGTACTAGCTTTTGGAAATAAAAGAAAAGGATGAGCAAGTTGCCAAGTTGCCCACTTGCCCACTTGCCCACTTGCAGAAAATAAAAATAAAGGAAAAAGAAAATGCAAGGTTGGTCAAACACTCTTCCTTCTTCCCCCTCTCTTCTCCCTCCATTGATGGTATTCAAGCTTTCAACAAAATCAGATTTTTGCTGCACACACCTTACCCAAGCACTCAATTGCATCCAATTTCTGATTTTATTAATCCTTGTTTCACAAGTATTTGCCTATAAATACCATTTGCTTCATGTAAAATCACCACCCACAAACTCTTCTTTCTCCCTTCTATTTTCTCTCTGTTTTCCTCACCACCGAAGCACCACCACTCCGGCAGAGCCGCCGGCGACGCGCCACAGCAGCCCCGCCGCCCAGACGCGCCGCCAGCACCCCCCCTCCTTTCCCTTTCCTCTCTCTTTCTCTCCCTCCTTCGCAGCCCCTGCTGCCCCCCTTCACTGCTGCGTCGCCAGCAGCAGTGTTGCCGCCGTCCGAGGCCCCACCTGAGCTCCGCCGCCCTTGCCGCTGGCCACCAGCACACGCACCACAGAAGCCCACTCCTCCCCTTGCTCTGTTTTCTTCTTGAGTTTTGATAATAGGTATGTTTAATACCTTATTATTCTAAATTAACTTCTTCTTACTAGTTTATTTCTTAAGTATATAAAATATTTAAATCTGAAATACTTAAAAATAATATGGCTAACTTAACATGACTAATGAATCATTTTAAATAATAAGTTTTGAGTTTAATTGTCACTTAAAGTTTCTAATTATATTATGAGTTTAAAGTAAACTAAAATCTTATGACAAACTTCTTATGTACCTTGACTTGGACACCTACTAACTTTGGACTATTGACTTAATGACTCATGGACTTTGGACTATTAACATAGTACTACTAAACTAACATAAAACTAAAAGTTAGAACATGAAATAATAAAAAGCAAGCCATTAAGTTATAATGCTTTGTTTCCTTTTATGTAAATATTTATTTATGCAAAAGTACTAATTTATAGTTCTCACATTATTAAATATAATATTAGATTCACCTCTATATTTATTATTCACTTGTTTATATTTTTAGTCTAATTATTTACTAGTTTTAAATAATGTTAATGTTCTTATAACAAGTTCTAATGTTTAAGTAAATCATTATAACATTATAAAACCTTTAGTTTAATTAATAATTCTTTTAATGTTATGTGATTACTTAAGTAAATAAATATAAAATATTTATGAAAGACGTTGTAACAATATAATAACTATAACGACGATAAGTATATGTATTAACATTATAAACTTAAAGAAAACCTTTAAGTAATAGTTTCAAGAATTAAAAAGAAAGACTCTAATGTATTAATACTTGACTAGATTAAAGGAAAGGGTATTACAAGTCTCCCCCGGTTCTCAAGTCACTAAGCAAGGAACGAGGTAACGTCTACTGCTAACACCCACAAGCCCCTTATAATGTGTTTCATGTTGATTTAAATATGATGTTTATGCAAATGTTATCTTATGGCTTGTGGGATATGAAATGCTTTATGAAATGATGTTTGCGAATGACTGAATGTTACGAAAAGTATGATTTTTGATGCATGACTCGATGTCATGAAAGAGATACAATTTATACGATGATTATGTCATGATTTATGAAAAGAAAATAAATGATATGAAACATGATAAATGAAAGTGAAAGACGGTTCTTGGCGGTACTATGTTCTGTTTATGGCGGAAACATCAACTTTTGGTTAGGAACATCGTTCCTGGTGGCATCCGTATTATGGCATTGCATGCCACCTTCTGGTTAGAGGTCATTGCCTCTGGTGGTAGAGCACTTATGTATGGCATTGCATGCCACCTTCTGGTTAGAGGTCATTGCCTCTGGTGGTAGAGCATTTATGTATGGCTTATGCCACCTTCTGGTTAGGGACAATGTCCCTGGTGGCTACGGCGCTAATGATGACGTCCCTTCTGTTATGCTTGCCAAGAAACTAAAAGAGATGTTTATGGTCATAACTATGATAAAGGAATATATGATTTTGAATGGTTGTTTTCGGATACATGTTTGTGAAATGATTTTAACGCTATTCTCTCCTCTCTGTTTTCAACTAAAATGAGTTGAAATGAATTTATGTTGTTAGAGTAGTATGTTACTGAGCCTCGGCTCACGACGTTTTGTTTTCTGTTTTAGGTACTTGCGGGGATGACGGAATGGCGTAGCTGTGAGGATTACTTAGCTTATGCTTTTATAACGGTTATGTAATTTAAGATGCTTCACTTTAAGAATTTAGCTATAAGACTCAAGTATGCTTATCTTATTAACGATGTTTGAACTCGTTTAAGTTTAAACGATATATATATATATATATATATTGTATGTTGGCTTGAAGTTTACTTACGGTTGTGAACTTAATGTTTATGTCGCCTTGTGCTCCCCTAACAGGGAGTACGGCGGTAGCGCACCGACTATCTAGGACTTCCGCTGCTATTAACCGATTACAGTAACTTAATGAAATGATTAGAAGTCGGGGCGTTACAACCGCCCAGCCCAAAATCATCCACAACACCCAAAACAACTGCTATCCTCACTGAAGTTCACCTTAATCTGCCCCCACCCCGTCGGCCTGAGACCATCGATATCTAACCCTAGCCCATCTGAACCCCTTGAAACACTTATGTTCCCTCCTATTAACCACCCTAGCCACCTCCCAAAAACACACCACCGCCACCATAAACCCACCTTGAGCCTCGTCAACCCTCTGAACTCCATTAGGAAACACCAGATCTACGAAAATAGAGTAGGAGGCTTTGAAGATAGAGAGAAAAAGGGAGAGGACCGTCGGCAATAGAGAAGCATAGGAGCGCCGACAATTACTTAGTTCAGCCATGTTGGCTGCTGGAGGAGGGGGAAGAGGGATAAATACTTTATTAAAAATATTTATTAACCCTCTTTCCTTGTGATTTACCAAACAAGTTTTTTTTTTCATAAGGGTTTATCTTTTCTTTCCTTGCCCAACTCTTTTTTGATTCCTTTCCCTTTCCCCTCTTCTAACCGAACGCCCCGTAAGTGTATCCAAACTTAAATGTGATTTATAAGGGCCACCAAATGTTAGGGAATGATGAGTTATTGGAGGGAAAAAGACCATATGTTAGTATTCATCCTAAGCTCTATCCATCTACATCCAAAATCTAGTATTAAGTGCTTTTTTTTCCTATAATATGTGGTGGAAATTTTCATGCTAGGCACATCGGAAAATTGTCCACAAGAACATTGTGCTCTTCATAGTATAATATTGATTTCTAATTGGACATACATTTTCCATTGAGACTATTCTTATGACATTAAAGACATTTGCCTAAGGTGAAGGAGATTCAATCAATATGAAAATGATTTTCATAGATGTAAACAATCTAACATGAGTTCGAATGCAATATTAATTTTGTGTTATTCATGCCAAAAATTTGTACACTTGAAAGCGGATGATCACATGATTACCAAGATGATTTTTATCGGATCATTTCCTAGACGATAACTTTAACGAATAAGTGTTACTGGCCTAGTTTCAGCAACAAATACCCAGATAATATTGGTAATAATTTGCAGAAAGTGACAACAAATAATGACAACATAATAAAGGAAATAAAGACAACACAATAGAGGGGGAAAGCTGGCATGTGAGGCTTTGTATCGCACAGATGAAATCACCCGACTTTCGAGTAGTTGACACTCTAGGCTACAATACAATAATAATACTTAATTTTTCTTAATGAATATTCCCTCAATAGTAACATTCTATTTATAGCTTACATCATTCTTATTTCTCCCCTTTCATTGGGCCATCACACTCTTACATCATTCTTGTAACACCCCGACAATTCTCTCTTTATAAAACATATATTTTCCCAACTAAAATAGAGAAGTATCAAGGCATTATAGCCCGTCTGAAAACGAATCGGCTTACTCATAGTATTGCAGCGGAAAACATTAAATATACTTTATTAAATACTTAAAACATAATAATTGTCAAACCATAATCCAAACCTCGAAAGCAATTCAAAATCAATTAAAACATTTAAAAATAACTAATCCATAAAACAGCTTAATTAAAATAACGTAAAGGTAGGAAGCAAACAAAATAATAAAACGATCTCCCAACATCACTTCCCAAGTCCCAAATGAGTATTTGAGATGATGAATCATGCCTTCAAACTTGTAGGCAAATACTCAATTGAGAACTTCTCGCCAATAAAGGGTCATCACAGGATCAATAGGCACAGCCATGATCGACACACAGAAAAGCACGTAATCAGCATTTTGCTGATTACATACATTAATAGAATAAAACAAGAAACATAATCATGATACTAATGAACAACCAAACATGATCAATAAAAATACCTCAAGACCTCAACTCATAAAATAAGACTTGGCTTCACAAGACACACAACATGATAAATATTTAGTAAATTGAATAGACAATGGATCGAGTTGTCCAACCAAAAACCAGTCTTCAAAATGAAAGACCGAGTTACGGGCGCGACTTCATAACCCCTTGACCAACGATATCGAGGAACCTTTAGAAATAAAAATAGGGCACGGTGATCAATCCGACCCCAAGAAAAACCATGGGATACCACCATGTACTCCAACTCATACTAGTCCAGAACTTCAGACGTGCACAAGTCTAAAGTTATTGCTATTGATCAATTCCACTTTAAGTATCAGTATGTTATTCGATTTTGGACTCTAAACAGACAACCAACACATAACATGGATAGAACAAATATTCCTCTTTTATCTTAGGATTATACAAGTGATCAAACAATTCCAATTGACCAAAAATTAATTCTCCAAATTTATTTGTTGACTTAAATCAACAATCGAAAGTCCAATGACAACAAATATACATACCCTACAAAGCCCTCGGTCGTTACAAAGTAGTAATATAACCATAACCAATAATAATCCAACTTACTCACAAAGTCCTCGTCCTTTGAGAAGTAATAAAATTTCCAATAAGGGAAACAATACAATAATCCATAATCCAACAATAAAATAATATTAATCCCTCATGTGAATTAATAAATAAACTTCCCTTTCCAAACATGCTTGAATCAAACATCCATTCAATCATGTAATAAACATAAAGGCAATTAACCTGCTCAACAACACGTCATTCCAATTCAATAGCCACGTATGAACCATAAAAAGGTTCCCTATACATTATACTATAAATAATTCTAATCCTTAGGACATGATACTAGTCTAACACATAAGGACATGTACGTACCTTGTGTAGACAAAGTGAGAGGCCACTTTAAAATTCTAGAAGTCGCCTAAAGTAAATTCTCCGCCTACCAAAACAATAATACAACACTGATTAATATCCTAATTAATTCACAACAATATAAATTATTTTAAAATGCTTTAAAACTCGGTTTAAAATATTTTAAATACATTAAAATTCCAACCTTTAACAACCTTTAATATAATACTCATAAACCTAGGCGTTAAAACCTCAAAAATCATTACTTTAATACTTAAAACTCACTTTAAACCATAAATAATAAATCTGAATTATATTTTATATTCATAATAAATAAAAATCAGATTTTTAATAATTCGAATAATAAAGTTTTCAACTTTATTATAAAACATATAAAACTCATAAAAACTATAACTTTAACATTAAGCTATAATTAAACATTAAAGTAGAGGATAAGGGTTAAGAAACAACCGAAGAAAACTGGAAAAACACGGAAGAAAGGACGCGCTAGGAGGCGCGTGGCTGGGTAGTCGGCGCGTGAGGAACATGCGCGGCTACTGGCTGCGTGTTGCTGTTGTGCGAAGGAGGGGGGTGGGTGTGGTGCGCGGCTGTGCTGCGGTTGCACGCACGTAGAGAGAAAAGGGGCGAGTGGTGGAGTCGCCAGATGGGGAACGGAAAAAGGGGGTTTGTGGTGGTGGTCCGGCGCACTCACGAAAAACGAGGGAGAGGGGAGGGAGTGTGGGGCGCCGGTTTGTGAGGGAGAGAGGAGAGAAAATAAAAAGTGTTCAACTTTGGGGTTTGGGGGGTATTTATAGGTTTTGCCTAAAACCTATGGCACTTAGGTTAGGCTTAGGTATGGGCTCAAGTTGATCATGAAACTTAAAAAAATGGTTTGGGCTACTAAACCCAACATTTAAAATTATTTTAAACACGACCCAAAACCTTTAAATAAAGTGAAAGTATTGGGTCAGACAGTCTGACCAATACTTACTGTTAGACGGACCTGCTTCTCGCCATTTCTCTGTTCATCTTCTACCTCTGCCGCCGCTGCTCCTTCTTCTTCATCTTCTTCCTCCGCCACCTTGCAGTGTCGACGGTGGACGTTCTAGAGAGAAAGATCCGACTGGTGGCAGCCATTGTTGTAGAGGAGAGAGAAATCGGTCTCAGCATCACGGTCTAGTGTTTGTGGTGGCTAGGAGCAAGATGCCATTGATGTGGAATGAAGAAGAAGGAGACAGTGAGAGGAAAGCAGAGGTTAGTGTTTAAATTTTTTAAATTTTAGTTACTTGTTAAATGAAAGAATAATAAAACTAACTGAAAGGATAATATAAGTAACTGAAAACTAAGTTGCTTTCATTTAGAACTTATTTTATTTCATTTACTTAAGTTTTGTTTTCAGTTAGAATAAAACACGTAAATGAAACAATAAGATAAATAACTGAACTTAAAAGACATCCAACTGAAATAATAAGGATCAACTGAAACAAAATTGAAACCAACTGAACAAAAATTGAAACCAACTGAAAAAAATTGAAACTAACTGGAAAAAAATGAAACCAACTGAAAAAAAAAATGAAACCAACTGAAAGTCGTCTGACCAAATGTTATGGTAGGACGCGTCTGACCGAATACCTTCTCTTAAATATAATATTCAATACTTAAATTCAACCCAATAAATATTAATGATTATTTGAAACGTTTAAACAATCATTTGACTTTCAAAATAGTCAATACTTAAATAATTAAATAAGTAAATATGACAATGATTATAAACATACTTTAAATATATTTATAAAATTCATAAAATTAAGGGGGATTACAATCCCAACATTACCCTTCCCTGATTTTCCCTTCCTAGTATGGAATAGGTGAAATGGACAGGTGGCCTCTCTATGTCCCGTTTCATAACATTATATGCCTCCCAAAGAACCATCTTGTCCTTAAGATGGAAGGAGGGAAATTTTCGTGAGTGTCTTTTTGGCATTTAGTGCCACTCGCAAGCCCGGATAAAGGATGTTATAGGAGGAAAGTTACGGTAGGTTTGTAGCGGCCACGGTAAAACAAGTCACACATCACGACATGAATCGAAATAGCAAAATCGTGGAAACATCCCCTTCACAGCGTTGCGCTCCACTTTATATGCCCGGGTGTAGTGTGAAGTACATTAGGGTTCCTAAGTCGTCGCATACAAGCAGCAACTACGCCCAGGGGCCAGGGTGATGTCAAATGTGCAAGGATTCTTCCATTAGGTAAAGGTTCAAGTAAAGAAGCTAGTCCATGATGGTGGTAAGGGTAAGGGAATGCGCTTTGGCACATGAAACATTGGCTCTTTGATAAGGAGATCGATGGAGGTGGTGGAGGTTAATAAGGAGGAGAAAGATCCATATAATGTGTCTTCAAGAGACTTAGTGAGTCGGTAGGAAAGCAAGAGAGATAGCCCCACGGGGCTCTAAGCTTTGGTATTCCTGAAAGGATAAGAGTAAGGCACCATCATTAATAAAAGAGTATATTTATGATATGGTGGAAGTTAGAGCGGTTGCGTTATAAGTATTAAGTTGGTTATAGGGTTTGAGGTTATAAGCGCTTATGCATCTATCAAATAACAATTTTGGGAGCATTGTAAGTACCAGGCGAAATAATTAAGTGCGCATGGGCAAAGAAAGGTGCCTAACAAAAATATATTAATATCATCAAGGATATGTATGAGAAATTCAGTACAAGTGTGTAGCTGTTAACTCATAAGTTAGATTTTCCACCCAATGTTTATTACTAATTCCTCCACTTGAATTTAATGGTCTTGTATTTTCTGGTCTTCTAAAATGTAGTCATATTTCCAAAATCGAAATATATTACTCCCTCCGTTCTCTTTTGTTCTTCCTATTTGGAATCTTTTTGAGAGATGAAAAAAGTTACAGTAGGAAGAACAAAAGGGACGGAGGGAGTATGCTTCAATTTCCAGTCATTCCTCCATTGAATTGGAATAGTGGAGAAAGGAAGAATTAACACAACTATTGATATTCTTAAGAGTAGTTGTAGTTTGTCTCTTAAGGAGGAAGTGATTATTGATCATCGTTTACTCGTTTGTCTATGAGTTTTTTCCCCCTTTGCCACTTTCTTTACCCTTATTTATGAGGAGTCCAACATTGCCATGTGAAAGATCCTCTTGTTGCTTGGAAAAGAAGAAAGAAGACAGGTTAGAATGTTGGAGTGTGGAAGATAGTTTGGCTTGCAATCAACAGATTTATTGAGGGCCTAGCCTGCCCTCGTCAATGTTTTGAGATTGTATGTAATTTGCTCATAGTTTAAGAATATGAGTTATATTGCCGTTTCTCCTCCGCTTTACCCCTCCTATTTTTTCTTTAAAAACTATTACTTCATTTTACTTTCTTTCAAAAAAAAGGAAATGGGTGAATGTGATTATCGAAGCACATACTCACCTTATCCCATCTATGATGGATATTAGTATACTAGGTATGCACATAGCAAGGATTTGAGCTTATACATATCTCCCATGATGTATGTAATATTAATTTTCGGAGCATAGTAATGAGCTATAACTATATAATGATATTAGTAGGGCCTGCAGCTTATGATTTTATTTCTTGTGTATGGAATTTCAAGTTCTAGCACACAGTTGTCAATGCATTTATCACCTTTCAGATACAGGTTTAATAGATTTTGGCCTTTCTTTATGTTTCCGGTTCCTCTTTACATTTTTCGGTAGTCATGACATCCTTGACGAAAAAGTTTACGTTGCGATTTTTGTGATGATGTGGAGCTCTATTCCGCTTCAGGAAGTGTTGATTCTTGGCTGTAATGCATTCTGTCCAATTTGTATATTCAAAATCATATTTTTTTATCCCATTTGTATTATCAAATTTCAGCTTTTTAAAAGTTTAATAATAATTGATGGTGGAAATTTATCCGTCGCTTCATATAACTTAAATTTGCCACTCTTTCTATTTAGCAGTAACTTTTTCACGATAATATATCACAATGCGTGAGATTGCAATTTTCTAACTACATTATTACCATCTAATACAAAGACTTTATGAGTATGTTATCTATAGAATTTGAGGCGTAGGGGAACATCTAACTGCTTGTTCAAAATTACAGTTTTGCCTGAAGCTGTCAGTGCTGGTTTCGCTTCCTGCAAGTTATGGTCATATTATTTACATTGATGTGGAGTCCAAGTTCAGTTCGCGAAGGTAGTTGAATAAGATTTCTTGGCAGGATAATCATTATGTTGATTAGTAGTGGTCAGTTTTTAACTTTCCATTGATCAGTCGTTGAATGAGAAACCTTTGCCAGCAAAGTTTCACTTTTTCAATTAGTACTCAATGCAGCCTCTTATATGGATATAGATATAGCAAATTTCATCGGAAATATGAGGTCGAAATTTTTGGGCATCTTGCAAGATACTTTTATATGGGACTAGTCTTATATGCACGCGATACCTGCGCCAAATTATTTTCAATATCAATATAATGGGTGAAATTATAAAGTACAACAATGTAACAATAAAAAAAGTAAATAATCTTAAATTCAAAATCATCATGCTAAAAACTATTATAGAGTATAAAAAAACAGCCACAATTTGAAACAATAAGTAAAACCGCAAAATGCTCAATTATAATAGATGAATAGGCAAGAAGAAATGAAAACACCAATATCAAGAGCCCTAGGAAAATTGTGATCATAAGAATCTGAATCAAAATTTAAAGCCGAATTTGTGTTTGATATCCACGATGTTATCAAACAATTTTATGCGTACGTCGACTCTTTAATTTAGATTGGTGTTAAGTAGTAAAATAACTGAAAAATCATTCTCCTTACTAATAGTATTTATAGAACTATTAAATAATTTAAGTTGTAATTACCAATTATTTTGTAACCTTATTAAATTTTTTGTAAAAAGCCATGCACACTCATCTGTTCAATCAACTTCAAATATGTAATCGACTTGGTATAAGCTGTGAATTAGTTTCAAGGACACGCAAATTAGCATATTTATTGCATGTTTTCTCCAAAATGTACTTGTATATGTGTTTGAAGGTTGATAAGTTACATCTAAAGTTTTTAGCCTAAACCAAAGGACACATGTCCTTCCTTTTGCCACATTTCAACCATAGGATCATAAATAATGATGAGTAACTTTAATGTAAAATTATAGTATCTATTGATCAGAGTGAGAGTAAGTAGTGTAACATTAAACTCTAATACTATATACTCATACATAATCACATAGGTTGGAAAGTTTTAATAAATAAATCTAAAATATGTAGTTAATGGGCACCACATTATAGCTTTTTTGTTAATCACATAGGTATATTTATATGTAGTGAATGTACCCACCTAATTGTTCATTCATTCTCAGTTTTCTTTTATAGAAAATTTTACTTATTTCCCTAACATCAACCCAACTCCTCTCAATTCTTTCCCTCACTTCTATTTAGCTTTCCTTGGCTCAGTGTTTATGAAAAAAATTCGAAAAGCTCAAGTGAATGGTTCAAGTGTTAGTGGAGATGTGTGTGTGAGGGAGAGTTGAAGCAGTTCGAAAATGCCGTAGAGTTTGACAACAACATAACTTTTCACCTTTTTCCTAGATGAATGAACATGCAAACCGACTATCAGCAACACCTTTCCCGACAATAGTAACGTGTCTTGAATTAGTAAGATTTTTATTTTGTAATTGGAATTTTGAAATTCATAACGCTGCATTTAAAATTGATATACCTAATTTACTGATTTGGTAGTTATACTTGAGATTTTCTTGCTTCTCTTATTTATTGAATTCTAGTGCTTGACGAATGCATGAGACTGGAAATTACATCCAACAAATGATTGTACCAAAAATATGGATGAATCAAAAAATTAATGAAGGCATTTACCTTACTAATTTTGGCGTAGAACTTGAGATGATTCTTTGTACTCCTCTTGATATTCAATGCTTGTCAAATGCACTCTAACTTAGAAGCAATATTTTTTATTTTTTTATTTTTGGTGTCCCCCACCCGTTCCTTTATATAATAGAGATTTTTAATTAAAAGGTGGGGTGTGGGGTAGATATTGTTTAGTTAAACGTAATTAAACGTGGGGTGTGGGGGGTTAGTTATTAGATAGTGGGTTAGATATTGTAGTAGATTGTTTAATTATTGTTTAATTTTTAATTAAAAGGTGGGGTGTAGGGTAGATATTATTGTTTAGTTAAACGTAATTAAACGTGGGGTGTGGGGGGTTAGTTATTAGATTGTGTTTAATTTTTAATTAAAAGATGGGGTGTGGGGTAGATATTATTGTTTTAAATGTGGGGTGTGGGGGGTAGTTATTAGATTGTGTTTAATTATTGTTTAATTTAGGATTAGATAGTGGGTTATTAGATAGTGGGTTTGGGGTGTGGGGTTTAATTAAACGTAATTAAATGTGGGGTGGGTGAGTTTTTATTTGGGGGAGTTTTGTTGTTTTTTAATTCTAAAGGGTAAGGGTAAAATGGGCAATCCAATAAGTTTGGTGTCCCACCCCTCTTCCCTTACAGTATAGAGATTAAAGGTGGAGTGGGTGGGTTTTTATTTAGGGGGAGTTTTGTTGTTTTTTTAATACTAAAGGGTAAGGGTAAAATGGCAATCCAATAAGTTTGGTGTCCCACCCCTCTTCCCTTACAGTATAGAGATTAGATGGAATAGATTCCTATCCTTTCTCTTTACTCTGATTGATTTGATTTCTTTCCCTTCAAATTTTCTTGATTCCTATCCTTTCTCTCATTTTGATAACCAAATTCAATTTCATTCCGTTCATTTTTCGTTCCTTTCCTTACTTGCATCTTGAAACCAACAGACCCTCATCAACTTAGAGCAACTACACTCATGATCAATTTGATCATAAGAATAGATCATAAGACATGAACAAAAAAAATGGCCTACACTCATGAGTGAAAGTAGATCACATTGTGATCAATCATGAAATAGATCACATTGTAATCAACTAATTCATGAGAAAAGCAAAAACTTGCCCAATCAAACAGTGACATGTAGCAAAAGTTTTTTGAAGTTGTTTAAAACTTCAAAATAAAAAATCTAACAATCTACAAAGTAAAAAAATTTATAAAAAATACCAACGATTATATTTTCTTGAGATCTATAAATAGACACCCATTTTGCTATATTTCTATATACTTTTGAATTTTTTAAATTTTTAAATACATAAGTAATTGATTGATCATAAGTGGGGTGCCTTTGATCAAATTGATCATAAAACATGATAAAAAATTTGGGATGAGCGAGAAAGTGGTAGAGAGAGAGGGATGATGTATTTTTTTGTTCATGAGTGGTGATGTTCTTAACCTGTTAGGAGGCCAACTCAAAGCCATCCACCTCATGCTCATCCATGATTAAAGGCACCTCAGAAAAAGCAGATGCTACCACAAAGCGTACTATCAGTAGCCACAAAAGGCCACGTTCCTGCAGACACAATACTCCCAACCATTTTTATACCGCTTGTCCAGCCATACAAGGCCAATTTACACCCAGTTGGCTCTAGCAAACTAATTGATGGTCATAATAATGCAACAAGAATACGATATTAACAATTAGATTAAAAAAATAGTCGCCAAAAAAAAAAAAAACAATTAGATAAAATTACCTCATAAGCAAATCAAGAGCCAACTGGAACAAAACCCTTTCTTCTTGTAAAAACTTTCCGTACACTGCAGACTCAGCAGACAGCCAAAAACACGCCAACTTACACCGACTACATATTTTAGTATATATGAAAAAAACTCTTTCTAAGCCTAGTGATAGAACCAAAATGAAAAACAATAGCAATCCCTCGATGACGCCCAAATAGAAGTCAAAGACCAAGCACCAACAAACACTAATGAAAGACAGTCCATTTGCTCCCAAGAATAAATATGACCAAAATAATTACTAGGGAAATTTGCGCACAATAAGACGGCAGCTAGCAGGCCTTCAAACACTTAGCGTATCGATTCTGCACCGACACATTTATAAACACTTGGTTTAAATGCTAGAATCCTCACCCTTCTTTTCCACGTCATCCTTTTTAGCCTCAGGTTCTGTCACCTCTGCCGAAGCAACTGCTTCCTTAGCGGGAGCAGCTACTTCTTCCTTAGCGGGAGCAGCAACTTCCTCCTCCAAGGTTGTCTCTTTGTTTTTCTCTTCTCCAACACTCAGCTTCTCAAGAGCTTCGGCAGTTGCAGATGCATCCTTATTTTCCTCCTGCTTCTTTTGTGATTCAGCAACCTCTTGAAACATCTCCATGAAACTTTTGCAGTCTGATAATGAACAATAATGTAAGTATGAAATAAAAATACAAGAATAAACCTCTATATGGACTGAGACTACTTTAAAACAACCCACTGTTTCTTCTTTTACCCGGCTCCATACTTGCTTTCCCAACAACTCAAATATTTTCAGATAAAAATTCTAATGACTTGCATCATTTTAAGATCATATATATTTATAGATGTTTTATGTTTATAATGAGAAAACTGAACTCCCAACTTAGTGGGTTTCCCAAGAATTCTGAACTATGATATCTTCATGTGTTCAAAGAGATGAAAGTGACTTGAGCAGCTTTCAATTTGTAAAATCATCTAGGTTCTTAAACTCTTGCAGCCATTTCATGAATGAATATGAATCTTGTTGTCTTGATAATGTCCTTAATACTAGATTCTAATAATAGATTCTAAATAATATTATGATTACAATATTTGTGTTGGAGTGGTCAATCTAGAGTTGGATTGTGTCACATAGTGTCCATGTTACATGTTCTGGTCTTGAGAAAATAGAATTGTAACACTACATGTGGAACATAGTGTTGCCTGTGAAGATACAATTGTAAAACTTTACACTTACTTAAAGTACTGAGCATTGAGCAATAGTCTAATCAGCCAAAGAAAGGAAATCTTGTCAGAGGAAAATTCCGACACGGGAACATTTTCCAAATTTTTTGAGGGTCAATTTCTGTCAACCTTGAAGACATTCCAACATACTATATCTTTGTCCTTCTGCAATACATCCTCAAGAGATAGCAATGGTAACATCTTAGATCTGAATGGTCCACCCTCCCCTCATCACTGCTTCGTTTTCCTCTTTCACAGAAGTTCCCGACGAGAGGCTATTAGCAGTCAAGCTGTTATTAGAATGAGAATGATAGCTCACTTTCTTATTTATTCTGGAAGAGCTTTCTTCTTAGAAGATTGAATTCCATTCCAATAAGAAAGAACATGATCATGATATTAATAAGTTTATGTTGTTAGCTCGGTAAATAGAACAAGCAATTGTCGTGGGGCTGTCCATGCGAGTTCTTTGAGGGCGTGGTCTACCGCCCATATCGTTGAGTAGAATAGAAAATAGAAGAACCATCTCTATAGCTATAGTAGCTCTAGCCTAGACCAAGAACCAAGAAAAGAACTTGTTGGCTCATTGCCATTGTTGGCCTTTGCATTGTATCCAAATGAACAACGTTCATTGAACATAGTCCAATCCTATGAAAATTAGACATAGACACTGAAGGGCTCCATTGCATTGCCATTTACTCCACTGAGAAGCTAGGCTTGACTAGTTGACTTTTTTGCAATTTTCTACAACTATAGTTTCAGAGCATCACAGGGCTAAAAAAGCGTCACAACCCTCTTGAAGAAATATATATATATATATAGTTGGTCGGGTGGTACGTTTAGGTGGACAAGCTGCATATATTAGCTAATTGTATGTTATTGTCAACAAGATGGTAGTTATTTCTTTGAACCTTCTAATATCTTGAATTTGGTACCATAGAAGTGAAGATACAAAAAAGTTGCAATATTTGGAATGATAATATTTAGAAAATTCTATATATATTGTTATAGTGTTGATCATGAAGAGACTTAGTTATGTAGATTCAAAGGATTGTATCTGCATGCACACACAAATATACATGCACATGTTAGATACCCTAAAAGTTGGTAATTTAGATTCTCTTTTGTTACGCTTTCTTTGCCACATTCCAGAACCTTATTAGGGAGCGGGGGTTGATGAGAAGATCTTAGTAGATTAACTATTGATTTGTTATTGCCCCTTTTTTTTAGCGTGAAGATTGGAGACAACGCCCTCTTCCTAAAGAGATGGTGGAATATGCCAGACTAGATGCACATTATCTTCTCTATATTGCAAGATGCTCGATCAAGGAGCTTGTAGCAAAAGATGAAGGTTAGATTTGTCCATGTCATTTGAATTATGATATGTCGTTGGGGCTTGTAAAACTTGTTGAATGATTGAGATCTCACAAGAGAACTTTAAAGGTTCAAACTTCAAATATGAGAAGGAAAGTCTCACACATCCATCAATTCAATTCACCTAAGAAAATAAGATATCAAGAAAAGAATAAAGCAAACGGGCACGGAGATTACCATATATGTATGTAGAAACATGGTAACAATAATGTTTTAGGGAGGTGATAAAGTCTCTTGCAATTATCCACCAAAATAAAATTCCTTTGTTGGAATATTCCTATCAAATGTGTAAAATGATAACATATCTTCTGCATAAAATATGCCTTATGCACCAAGGCCTCAAAAGATTCCTTTAGTGCTTGTTTAGTGATGTCCTGTAGGGGATAAGAAACCCTCCAATTGTTAATAATACCATTTAGTGGGGCTCAAGCATCTTCATATGTGGAAATTCCTTGGCTTTGGTGAGATACATGAACTTGCGTAAGTAATGCTTCAACATGAAGAAGTTTTCTGACCTGTTTTGTGAACTGATTTAAGCAGTGTGTTCCGTTACCTTTTTTGTGAGAGTGTGGAGGACCAAAGAGTTAAATTTAACTTGAAATTATTATGAGAATACAACTCATGAAAGTTGAGATTATGTTGAGGATAAGATGCGCGAGAAATTGGGATTATTACAAAATTACACCTTAAAGTTGGGATCATTATGAGTTGATTTGTTGTGCCATACCCGTGTTAACACGAGATATGGGTTGGATCCATATGAAATTTGGACTCACCATTTAATGGTTTATGTTTCTGCTTTAGCTGATTGAAGAAGAACATTCTCCATGGACAAAGGCATGAAGCTCGGTGAGAAAGATGAAATGAAAGGTCAGTTATATTATTTTTGAATGTTTGATAAGGGAAATCTTAAATGGTGACCTCTAAGTTTCAATATTTCTACATGGTGGCAATGCAAAAAAAAACGATATACTAAATGACACTAAGTTCTTAATGTTCTAAATAGTGGCCACTTCACCAGTAAACAACCCAACCACCACCACAACACCCTAAAACTGCCCTTCTCTCTCTTCTGTCCACAACTTAGTTGGTTAATTCGCGTTTTAAACGCCGAATACGTTTTTTTGAAAAAAACGGATTAAAAAAGCTTAAAAACGGGAAGCCTGTTTAAAAAGGAAAAAAACGCTGCTCGCCCGATTAAAACGTTTTAAATCCATTTTTTTGACAAAAAAAACGGAGACTTATATTGACCCAAAAAAAAAAAGCCCAGGTGACCTCTATTCTCTGTCATTCACTCTTCTCAGTCACATCTCACGAAACCCTAACTCACACCCAGCTCTGCTCACCTTCAAGTTTCGTCACTGCCGGCGACCCCGCTCACTGCCGGCGATCTTGCTCACACCGGCGAGGCGGCGACACTGCCACCAGTTCTCACACCCAGCTCTGCTCACCTTCTGCCGCTGCCGCACGGACCGCCAGGCGCCAGCACTGCCACAGGTATTCTTTCTTTTTTTTGTAGTTTTATATTGTTTCTCAGTTGATTGGTTCATTACTTTAGTGAGTTTAGCCACCAGGAAGCTTTAATTTGTTCCAAGATAAGATGTTTATAACTACATAACTCTGCTCAAGTGTTCCAAGATAAGATGTTTATAAGTGAAGTGCTCACTAATGATTAAAAACGGTTAAAAAATTTAGTAAAAACAAAGCTCATTGCCATTCATTATGGTGAGGTCACTGACTCACTATGGTGAATCAGTTATCAGTGTATGCTCAAGTCAAGTGCACTATTTTAAATCAGTTTATGGTCACTATGGTGAAGTTACTTGATATAATAATTTATTAAAAAGTTTAAAGTGTTAAATCCCCTTTAATTGATAATGAAATTTTTGATTTTAAATATTATTAGGGGACTACCTACAATGGTGAGAAAGAAGGATCCATTTTGGGAGCATGGTTTGCAACTCGTTGGCAAATTTGAATGTAACTATTGCCACAATGAGTATACTGGAGGTGTAACAAGATTAAAATATCATCTTTCTGGATTAGTTGGCCAGATGTGAATATTTGTACTCAAGTTCCTAATGATGTCCAAGAAAAAGCTTTGTTGGTGATTGGCAAGAGTACAAGTAAAAGAAGCAGGAGTGAGGCTAGTTTTACGTCAGTTTCAGAAAACTTTGATGGTTCAATGGGGTATTGGCTCGCAAAGCTCTGGTATGCATCAAACAACTATGCCTGAAATGCTTAAAAAGATGGATAAAAGTGGTGTGGATAAGTTGCTTGCTAAGTTTTTCATTTTGAATCATATTTCATTCAATGTTGTTCAATCTCAATCATTCATTGAACTTGTTAAATCTCTTGGTGAATTTGGACCTACTTATAAAGTGCCTAGTTACTCAAACTTAAGAACAAAGCTCATTCCTGAAGCAAAAAAAGTTGATGAATATGTGGAAAATGTAAAAAAGTCTTGGGCGAAAACTAGTTGTACTATCATGTCTGATACTTGGAGTGATATGAAACAAAGATGTTTTATTAATTTTGTTGCACATTCTCCTTGTGGTTCCGTCTTCTTGCAATCTGTTGAGATTTCTAAAGAAAGGAAAAATGCCCTTTTGCTAAAGGATTTGAGTTCAAAGGTCATGGATTTAGTTGGGCCACAAAATATGTTCAGTTTGTGACTGATAATGCTTCGAACTTTGAGAATGCGGGGGATATATTGATTGGAAAATATCCCACCATGTATAAAACTAGATGTGCTGCACATGGAATTCAATTGTTTTTAAAAGATATTTACACTCAACTTCCTTGGTTGAAAAATGTTGTGGATGATGCAAAATGTGTTCAGTCATTTATGTATAGGCATCAAATTGTTACCTCATTAATGAGAGAGGCTACAAATGGAAAAGAATTGAAAAAACCATGTGCCACTCGCTTTGCTTCTAACTTTCTTGTTGTTAAGTCTATACTTGATGTTGAAGATGCATTGAGATTGTTTGTTGCATCCCCTTAATGGAAGGCATTGGAATATACTAGGACATCAGAAGGAAGAAAGACAACTGATATCATTCAAAACCATGGTTTTGGTCACAAGGAAGAGAAGTGATTGATCTTTTAGAACCTTTTGTGAGGATTTTGCGTTTGGTAGATGGTGATGGATCTACCGCTGGGTATTTATACCAAGCAATGGATATGGCAAAGGAATCTATTGAGTTTAAGTGTTCTAAAAATAAAGGGAAGTACGGTGCTGTAAGTGGTATTTTGAAAAAAGACGAAATAATAATATTATCCATCTTATTCATGCCGCTGCTGCGGTTCCTTAACCCTGCATACATGGTTAGTTCCTCTTTTAAGGAAACTTATGAGATAAAGCAAGGAATTAATTATATTTTTGATAATCTTGTTTGTGAGGAAGAGAAAAGTCCTTTTTTTTTAGCAAGTTCAACTTTATCGTATGGTTTATCAACCAATGTTCTCCTCATCTGGACGAGCTATGTTGAAAACTTATCATCCCCGTAAGTCCTTATCTTTGTATGATTTTAAAGTTTTCATTTATACTTTGTTGGGTAATTTTATAGTATATATATGTTATGTTTTGTTGTAGGTATATGGTGGGATGTTTGTGATGATGTCGTCCCGGTACTCCTAAAATATACAATACGCATTTTGAGTCAGCTTTGTAGTTCCTCATCATGTGAGCGTAATTGGAGTGCATTTAAAGCTGCTCAAACTAAGAAGAGAAACAGGTTGACTCCTCAAATGTTGAAGACACTAGTTTATGTGAGGATGAATTCTATGATGATTGAGTTGGCGGACATGAAGCCAATTGATTTGTCTAGTCTTAAAGATTGGCCAGATTATGGAGAAGATGTGGAGCCTGTTCCTAATGATGCTCTTATTGTACAAGATGGTTCAACCACAAGTTCAAGTGATGGGCCTTTTAATTTGGATTCTATTTGTGTTACTTTGGACGAGACGGTGATGACTTCTATGACGACTTTATTAGTGACGAGTTTGAGTACAATGATGTGTGACGATGAATGTGTTAGTTGCGAGATTATGACTTTATGTTGTGGATTTATTGGCTTGGACATCTAGAGTGTAGACATGGTTGTTTAATTATGTATGTTGAACTTGAACTTGTGCTTTATATTTTAGGTACGTTTGGTTGTTCGTCATGTGGTGCTATAGCCGTATAGCGTATGTTTTTCAAAAATATTAGGAATTTATAATTTACTTATATACATAGGTATATAGAATTATAGATATTATTGAAATAAAATACTCCAGAAGTGAAAATGGCAACAAAAATAAAAGTCGAATTTTTGGCCGAATTTTTTAAATTGAAACCGTTTTAAACACGTATACGAACGTATCAAAAGTCAATGTTTTTTTAGTCGAATATTTGACCGAATTTGCCGTTTTAAACGCGCCGAATTAAACTCCGTTTAATTCCCATCCCGAATTAAACTAACTAAGGTCCACAACACCCTAAAGTTGGGATCATTATGAGTTGATTTGTTGTGCCATAACCGTGTTAACACGAGATATAGGTTGGATCCATATGAAATTTGATGGTTTATGTTTCCGCTTTAGTTGATTGAAGAAGAACGTTCTCCATGGACAAAGGCATGAAGCTCGGTGAGAAAGACGAAATGAAAGGACAGTTATATTATTTTTGAATGTTTGATAAGGGAAATCTTAAATGGTGACCTCTAAGTTTCAATATTTCTACATGGTGGCAATGCAAAAAAAAAACGTTATACTAAGTGACCCTAAGTTCTTAATGTTCTAAATAGTGGCCACTTCAACAGTAAACAACCCAACCACCACCACAACACCCTAAAACTGCCCTTTCTCTCTTCTGTCCACCGCCCCTCTTTCTCTCTCCTCCACTCTTGTCTCCACAACCTTGCACCACACCAACACCACCAAGCTACCACCACCGCCCAACCACCTTAGCTCCACCGTGTAATAATAACAATTCCCCAATTCTGGGCTCGTTTTTTCTTAGATTTTTGGGCTCTAACTAGAGCTCGAATAGCGTTTTGTGGTGGTACTAGTGGCCAACCTAGAAGCAAGAAAGAGAAATGGTGGAGGCAAGAAAGAGAGGTGGTGAAGTGAAGAGAGCAAAAGTGGTTTCTGGTTGTTTCGGGGGTGGTTTGTGAGGGGCATTTCGAGGTAGAGGGGGTGGTTTGTGGGGGTGTTTTGGGGGCAGACGCGGTGGTCTCATAGGTGTTGTAGAGGTGGTTTCAAGGATTGAAGGGGTGTTCTGTGGTGGTGGTTGGGTTGTTTCGGTGGCACAGTGGGTGGTCTATGGAGTTTGGTGGGTGTTCGAATGGTGGTAGTGTTGGTTGATACGGTGGTGCCGTCGTGCTAAGGTTGTTAGGCGGAGGCGGAAGTGGTGGGCAGTAAGGACAAAAAGGTGAGGGAAGAGAGAAAAAGGGCTAGGTTCAATTGCTGAGCCACCAATTAACAAAATAAGGTCACCATGTAGAATTTTTTAAACTTGAAAGTCACTTTGTATGATAAAAATTTTGCCTTGAAAAGTTGAAAATTAGAGGCCAACATAAAAGGTTTCATTTTTTAGCCTTTTTTTCATTTTAGGTTTGCATTGGTAAACGTAAAAGCATTTGTCTTTTTATAGTTATTCACAAGCTTTGAGTACCATGTATTTACTTTTTTTTACTCTCGTAAAAAGTCGTAGTTGTACCTTTTTAAGGGAGAGGTTGTTGGAGTACCTTTCTACAATTGTTGTAGGCCTTAATATTTTACTTTCTTACAGTTGTTCACAACCCTTGGCCTTAACATTTTACTTTCTTACAATTGTTCACAACCCTTTAGTACATGCAGGGTTATACCATTATGCTCACAAGCAGAATAGACGCTTGAGCCTACCTTTGCACACCTGTGTTACTCTTTAGAGGCATCTGCCACAGACCATTGGTAAACGTACCATTGGTAAACATACCTTTTTTCTAGTGAGTAGTTATTCTTAAGCACCCATTTCCGTGACACCCAGCATCAATTGTAATACTACAACACAATGCATACCAGTAGCATCAACAACTCAAAAGCGCAAGCTCAACTATTTTGAGGTAAAAGCATACCAGCACTCAAAGACACACCAACAGCAGCATCTACTTGTTTTTTCCTTTTACATTCTATCTATTATCTACATATATATATATATATTTATTTGCTAGAAATATGATCAAAATGAGTTTGTGTCTTCCGTTTCGGAGAAGTCACATTTGACTATTTATCTAGAGGATACTAAATTGGAACGTACTTCAACACTTGCTAATATGAAAGGAGAATTAGTGTAGAGCACCAAAATAGTCCAAAATGACATGAAACGATAAGGTATGGACTATGATACACCATCTGTAACTTCTTAGAAGAAACACTACATTTACCAGCATCACACACTCACCACGAAAAGAAAAGGCATGGGGGAATGGCGTAAGATAACTATCAGAATTTTATGACCAGAGACCTTTTCAACTATGTTGGAAATGAGCATCCAACAAGTCAACAAACATTATACTAACACGAAGCCACATGTGATAACTTTTTTGCTGTTCAGTTAACTACTTTCTTATTTCTACTTCCCCATTCGACATTCCGATTTACAAAGCCACAATCCCTCGCAATATAACATACGCATTTATGATATTTGATACAGATCCTAGGGATTGAACATGTTAATGGTAAAGTTTGTAACATGGTCATGGACAGATGAAAACAAAGTTCATAAAGATGTACAGACTGATCTTGAACCTGACATGCTCACAGTTAAAATAAAAGCAGTGATAACAATAGAATATACTTCAACAAACGCAAAAGACTAGAGCACATCAAAGTCTATGAAATCGAACAAGCGATAACAAAGAAAAAGTACGAGTAAACTCACTCTCAATAGATGCGAAGCGAATGCAGAACATTTCCTCCTTTAACTCTCCATCAGCATAATCACTAGCATGCCACACACAAGATTTTTCATTACCAGCATGCTCCTGAACAGTCATACCAGCAATAACTGCAAAACAATACAGATGATTTTGAAACCTCAAAAAGGAACAAAAAGAAGGAATCATTAAAGCAAGAAGATTAAGTAGTAGTAACGTACTGAGATGATTAGCGCAGATCTTTAAGGTCTTAGACTGGCGCATAACCAAGCGAATCTTTCCATTAACCTTATGCTTAAGAAACTTAACAGTACCAGAACCTCTCTCTTTCCATTGATTACCTTCTTTATCAAATCTGTAAAGCTTAGCCTTCCTAATAAACAAACACAAAACAAAAACATCAAAAAGAAAACCTAGGAAGCAGAAAATGGTAGGAAAGGCAAAGATTGGAAAAAGAAAGAGTTACAGATCGAGGAGAGCGTCTTCATCTTCTTCACCAGTGGTGACGGTGACCTCTTCAAGCCTAACAATAGGAGCAATTTGAGCACCGGTATCTTCTTCTTCGGCGGGAGTGTGCTCATCTTCTCTGTGCTCTGGATCTACTGAAGCCATCTTCAATGTCTGCGACTGACTGTGTGGAGACTGGAGAGAGAGAGAGAAAAGGAGAGACAGCGCGCAATAATCAATCGACAGAGATAACAGGGAAGCAGAGGAGGGGAGAGAAGAGGGTTAAGGAGGTTTTCTTTTTTTAGAGGAGAGGAGGGTTAAGGAGGTTTTAAATGTGTGTTAAAAAATCACAATGAGGGCCTAAATTAGCAAAATTTATCGGAAATAGGTCAGTTTTTACGTTGACTACTTTTAATAAGTGAACTTTAATTTATTTCATCAACAAGTAGACTTTGTATAGATTTTTGCTTTTAACAAGTTTTACGTTGACCACTTGTTAGTAACTTGTTAGTTTAGGTAACATGTCACGTGTCTCATTTTAATTCGTTTAAAATTTTTTTTTAATCTTTCTCTTCTTTCCCTTTTCTCTCTTCTCCTCCTTCCCCTCCATGACCACTAGTCCACTACTAACCCAGTCCGACCACCTTAAAACCCCACCCGCCTCTGGAGAAGTCACCACCATTCCACTAAGGCTCCGTTTGTTTTAATGAAAAACAATTTTCATGGAAAATCACCTTTTAAGGAAAACAATATTCAATGGAAAATATGATTTTAGAAAAGTTTTCCTTTGTTTGAGTAGAGGAAAACTTAGGGAGAAAAGGTAGATGAAGCAAAGAGAAGGAAAGATGAGAAGGAGAGAATCAAGAGGAGTAAAGAGTAGAGAGGAAAATGTGGCATACTTTATTGACAAAATGAAATTGGTTTTCCTCTTCTAAAAGAACTTTCCACCTTTAGGAAAATTGTTTCTTACCCCTTACCAAAACAAACAAAGGAAAATGAAAGATAGAGGAAAATCAATTTCCAAGAAAATGGTTTTCCACCAAAATAAACGGAGCCTAACATCACCATTATCATTCCTTTTCTCTCTCCTTGATTATCACCATCTCCGTCACCATCCAGTGTTGCAACCTTCACTCTCTTTTCTTCTGCATTTCATCATTCTTCCACTTTTGTTTCTCAACTCTACTCTTTTCACTGTACTCTCACTACTCATATCCTAAACCCTAACCACTTAGAAAATTCATGCTCATAACCATACTCAACGAAACAGTGGAGACCATTTGGTTTGCTCCGATTTGATTCATTTGCTTTGTATTTTCCGTTACAAATAGTGGAGATCAAGATTAAATTGATGTGGGACGAGACGAGATTATTACTAGAGTTTAATCTTGTTTTGGAAACTGAAGTTTAAATTTTTTAAGTTTTCAATCAAGGTATTATAACATTTAGGCTCATTTTAATGTTTCCTTTTATATTAAGTGCCGGATTTTGAATCTTTTTGTTGGAAATTGAATTTATTCGAGATTATATAATATTTGTTGAAGATTCAGTTTCTTTTTTTTTTTGGCAATTCAATAGTTATTGATAACCAAAAAGAAGGAGAATACAACCTAAGGATACAAGAGCAACATGCTGCTCTACAGCACCCAAACAAACCTACACAGCATGATCAACATAGATCTCTCCTGATCGGTACAATTACAAGCAACTCTAAACACAATATCCTTAGCAAGAACAATAGGAGAAAGAACATTTCTAAAAACCTTATTGTTCCTTTGAAGCCAAATAGCTTACACACATTCAGAACAGAGCATCACAAAAACTTTATCCTTACTCTTCTTGCTTCTAGCCTTCTTCATGACAACATTCAACTCAGCACTGGAGCTTCTAAGAGGATGGCAAATAATGTACCTCAACACACAATACCAAACCTCTTTACTACAGTCACAGTCAAAGAGCAAATGTTGCACTGATTCAACACACCCCGAATAGAGTTTACAATCGGAGTTCCAATCACTATTCCAAGTGCTCACTCTATCACCAGTAGCAAGCCTATTAAGCATAGCTAACCAAAGGATAAACTTGCTCTTTGGGGAGGCCTTGTTGTTACAAATTACTCTTCTCCATGCCACTTTCTCAAAGTTGCCTTTCAACATATTATAAGCTCACGTTGTCCCAACCTCCTATCATTCCCAAGAACTCTCTGGTTTCAATAAATTTCCTAAGAATCCAAGAAATGTTACTGGTGACAGTAACAGTAAGCTTATTACTTCTCTTAATATAATAAGCATTGATCCACCTAACCCAAAGTTTGTCTTGCTTAAAAAAATAGCCCACAACAACTTAAGCATTGCAGCCTTCTTCCACCACACCATATCAATCACATTCAAACCTCCTGCAGACTTAGGATGCTTAATATATGACCAAGAAACGAGGCCTTTCTTAGAGTTATTAGTAGCTCCAGTCCAGAAAAACTTCCTACAAATAGTTTCAACAACTTTGATGAGCTTTTCGAAAGATCTGAGCCCAATAGTTTTGCATACTCCCTAGGATAGATTTAACCAACTGTAATATACCAGCATAGGAGAGAAAATGAGCCATCCACCCCTGAGCTCTAGCTGTAATCTTATTAATCAAAGGCTTACACTAAGAGAAAGAGAGCTTTTTATCTGCCAACGGAACACCAAGATACTTGAAAGGAAGAGCACCAATGGGCATCTAAATACTCTGAGCAAACTGAACAGCCTCAATTTGACTAACACCAGCAAAATAGATGCAACTCTTCTCATTACTAGCCTCTAACCCAGAGGCCCTTGAAAACTTGTGAAAAGCTGCAATAATATTCTCTATAGAACTATGATGTGCTCTAGCAAACATAAGCAGATCATCTGCAAACATCAAATGAGTAAGATGAATCTTCTCACACTTAGGATGAAAATTGAAATATGGATTCTTACTCATATCCACCATACACCAGCTAAGATACTCCATGCTAAGGGCAAACAGAATAGGAGGCAAAGGATCTCCTTGTCTCAGACCCTTCTTGGCAGAAAAAGGAACAGACGGAACTCCATTAAACAGAATAGAAAATGACATGAGATGAGATGATTGGTATATGTGTTGACTTATTCTGCAAATGTGAGTTTGTGGAGCTGGAACAGATCAAATTCGAGATCATACTTGTAGAGTTTTGTTGATATCATTTGCGAGATATTATAATTATTAGGAAATTATTATTTTAGCTTTTGATAATAATGGAGGCTGGAAGTCCATATGATAAGGGTATCACAAGGGGCGTTTCTCCCGGGCTTCTTGCAATTTTATTATTTTAGCCCGAGATTTTGTAGATGCATCACCACCATTCCAGATTTGTTCTCTTGAATTGAATTTGAATGTAATCTATTTCAGTTGGGAAAATGGAGATTAATGGTGAGAGATAGAGAATGGGGAAATAGAAGAGGGGGATATGCAGATATAGGGGCAAAAGAAAGGGTGGTGTTCAGGTGCCAGCGAAAGTGGTGGTGTAGGTGTGGGTGAGGGTGAGGGTGAGGGTGTGGGCGTGGGGGTGGATTCTGATTTTGGGGTGGTGGGGAGAGAGGGAGAGAAAGTTTAGTTTTTTTAATGTTTTTTTAAATATTAATTTTAAAATTTAAATGCTCAACGAAAAAAGTGACATGTGTCACTTTAACCTGTTAAACAGGTTACTAAGAGGTAATAGCCGATAAAAACTTGTTAAAAGGAAAAGTGGCTACAAGGTCGACTTATTAATATTAAGGTTGACTTATTAGAAGCGGTCAACGCAAAGGTTGGCTTATTCCTAACAATTTCCCCCCTAAATTATCAAAAAAATTCATCGATAAGGATCTGTATAATTATTTTCTACATTATTTAGGAATGAACATATATAGATTCCTTGTTTTTCTACATTAAAAACTTATTTTTTTTACATTATTTAGGAATAATTATTTTCTACATTATTTCGGAATTATTTTAAGATAAAATTTTCAACTCATATGTAAAAGATATGATCTACATCAGGTTAAAAATCGACTAAATCTGTATCATGAAACTTCAACAAACTATTTGTTACCCCGCGTGCGGTACCCCAAGGTATCATAAAATATTGTACAAAATGAAGGCCAATGTACCAGTAAACAAGTCTCAAGAATATCCATTAACGAACTTATGTGCCCATGAGTCAAGTGAATTGCATTGAAGTGATACTCCGGCAAGTGGATTCCAGTGAAGTGAACTCTGCGAGATCGTTCCACGCACAGATTACCATCAGTTGTTGCATGTTGCAAAAGAGCTTTAGAAACGGGAGGTTATTGAGTACGACTATTTCAATTTACTTCGTCAGTTTATGTTTGTTTATGGTACCTTTGATCAGATATTACAATTTCGCTACCAAATTCTCACTTTGTTGTGTTTACGACCGTGCGTGGTTCTTCTTCAAGGTACGAAATATAACCAAGAACGTCTAAACAAGATATTCGAAAGTTCCCCACATGTAAAATGTTGTATAATGACTTGACTTATATGGTATTTTACCAAATATGTCTGTCGGATCCCCAACTCTTGGAACAAAAGCTCTGGTTTGGTATCGTGGCAAACAGGGCCTGCCCCCATGGGCAATGATTGAATGATTATGTGCGCTCTAAAGCTCATTTGATATCCAAGCTCACGATCATTCATTTTCCACTGTCCCTCAACGTGCTTTATTGGTGCATTAGCTATTTCATACTACTGTCCATTGTGCGTGATGGCTTCCTTGTATACATATGCAAGAACACTAAAGTTTAAGGAGGGAGGTTGGTGTTGGCCAAAAAGAATCATTTTTATAAATGAAAAGTAAGGTAGTGAATATTATTTAGAATTGTTAGTAAGAGAGACAAAGTGTGGTTGAGTGCTTTGTGTAAGGGAAAATAATATTATAATTGGTGGACCATATCCAAATAAGGAAATGGGAAATATAGTTGGGACAATCAAAATTAGAAAAATGGAAAATCCTTTTCTAGACGGTATCAATAAAGAATTATTTAAAACAAATTAATTGATGAATAATATATCATATGTGGAACTTTGACTATCAGATGTATTTCTCTAGGTGATCCACTCAATCGTCTAACGCTCAATCATCTAATTCTAATTGTGGCTTATGTACAAAAAGTGCATAACTACTGTGATTTTAGCATGTAATCAAAAGGGAAATAAGCGTACCTTCTGACAGCATTAATGCGGTTAATCAATGAAACGAATCCATCGTATTGAATTTCATGGTTGCTTTGATAGCTAATATCGAGATTAACAATATAAGACTTATCTTCATAATCCGCTCAGTTGAACTAGATTTGTTGTTGATAACGTGTTATGAAATAAAAATATATAGAGAGATTGTAAAAATATATGAGGGAGAATATTTGTGTTATTATATATTGTCACTTATGATAGATTGAGAGGTCCACAATTAATATTCATAACAATTAAAACATATTTTCTACATTATTTAAGAATTACTTGAAGATAAAATATCAACTCATATGTAAAAGATCTGATCTACATTAGGTTAAAGATTTGCTTCATTCTGTATCATGAAACTTAAACAAATATTCAAAGAGATTGATCATTTTTTGGGAAAAAAATATATCTTTTCTGCTTTAAAATTAACAAAAACTTGTTTTCCATAGCCCTTACAACCCCATTTTCTAAAGATTTTAAGATTCTAAAAAATTGTTTATTACAAAGATATAGTTTAAAATATATCTATATATCTATTGCTTATGGCTAATTAATATTTTAAACATGGTATCTCATCTTAATTAAGTGTTTAAGTGTGGCATCTTTTTTATTCTTTTAACACGCACTAATGTTTCAAACTAATTAGTTTTACATTCTCCTAACTTGTAGCTTAGTGGAGTCATTGGTGGAGTTTCATTCTCCTAACTTGTAGCTTTGGTTAATCAAAGATAGTGAAACATAATAAAAGATATATTTTTGTTTATATTTTTTTTCAATATTAAAATTACGATATTAAATTTTTTTTAATATAAACGAAGTTTTAACTCTAAAAAATGATACATACATTACGAATCTCTTACTTATGGTTAATGTGTGTAGTGCTTAATTTTAATAATTCTTTTGAGAGTATCTAATTATATAATAATCCTACTCCTAATACAAATCGTAAATAGCTTTTATTATTATAAGTAAAATATTACGCAAAAAAATCTTGAATATCTGAATATATGCTAAATAACGAAGCTTAGCAATTTCCAACAAAAAGTTAAGAAGGGAAAATTCCATTTAAACTTACAAAACGTGAGTGCTTCATTAGATGGAAAAATAATTATTGTATTAAAATGCAGGTCCTAATAGTAATTATTAATATTTTTAATTTTGAGATCATTATATAGTTAACAAATTTTAAATTAATACATATTGTGTAGAATAAAATAGAAGTTTTTTCAGAAATTTTAAACTTCGTTTTTGACACTTGGCAGTTTTTTTTGGAAGGAACTAGATCTAACGTAAATGTTTATTTAACAATCGTTATGAAAACTCTAAATGTTTGATTAGTCAAATTAAGAGATTGATAGTCTTGTAGGAGTTTGTTTACTTCACAATGCTACTTAAATTTTCCAACAATTAAAATAAACACAAAAACAAAACAACATTATATAATTATGTACTAAATAAAACTGCCCATAAAATCAATATCATTTATAAACTACTAATTATTACAGTTTGCTAAAATAAATATTATTCATACTTAACTCACTTAGAATTTGGAAACTAACACCATATTTAAAATGCAAACCCAACAAATATATATTTTAGGAAAATTTGCACAGAACCACCTTAAGTTTTCCATTATTTGTAAACTCCCACCTTTATGTTTTTTTTTAATAAATTACCACCTTAAGTTTACCAAACCTTCATAAACTCCCACCACTTAACGGATTTTGCCAAACTCCGTTAGTGGTTGGGCCCACTGTGATTTTTTTATTCATTTTCCCTCCAATACATTCATTTATCTCTTCCTCTGTTTTTCTTCTTCTTCTTCTCTACTCTCCATCATGTAGTTCTCTTTTTTTTCTCATTGAATCCCTTCTACCTCTCTTGCTTTTCCCCTCCAAACTCCTCATTTTCCTCCAAACTCATCTTCCCCCATATTATTTCCATTTCTGTGCCACCATTTTAGGAGGAGCAAAGCTTATAAAGCTTCGATTTTTTCTGGAAATTCAGGTAATTCTCATTGAAGATTTTTTTGCTACTCTGTTTGTTTATATAGCCATAATTCAGAAGAGCAACCATGGATGAGTTTGGCAGCAACCATTTGTTCCTGGAAATTCTAACTAGTTTATTTTGTGTTGGTTCTTACAGAGAATGTGCAAAGATGCTGGTGAATCTGATTGAAGCCAAACGAGTCTTTTGTCACTCTGTTTTCAGATTTTTTTGTATTTATATCTCATGGTGGAGGATTGAGCATTAATGGTGGAGGATATGATATCTCTGTTTTCAGATTTTATTGGGGAAGATGATTGAAGCCAAACTCACTTTTTGGGGGAAGATTGAGCATTAATGGTGGAGGATTTGATATCTCTGTTTTCAGATTTTTTTTTTGTCTGGTTAAATCTGAGCATTTGTTGAATTCTTTTGCTGGGATTATAGGGGTTAGGATAATTAAGGGGGTTGAATTCTTTGACTCCATTGATGGAGGTCTACACAGGGGAAATAACGGGGGAGGAAGATGAGTAGGGTTGAGTCAAAGTAGATGAGAATAGTCAAAGTGAGTTGTTTGGAGGGGAAAACAAAAGAAATAAAGGGTGTAGGCCCCACCACTAACGGAGTTTGGCAAAATCCGTTAAGTGGTGGGAGTTTATAAACATTTGGTAAACTTAAGGTGGTAATTTATAATAAAAAAAATAAAGGTGGGAGTTTACAAATAATGGAAAACTTAAGGTAGTTCTGTGCAAATTGGCCTATATTTTATCATAAACATTCAATTCATCTAAAGATCAAACATCATTGACGGCGTCATAACTACAAGAGAAAGTCTCACCTACGACGGGTTTTCCAGTCGCAAATGACCTTTATGACGAGATATGCGTACGGTCTCACCAGTTGCAGTAGGCTCTATCGCAAAAGGTATCTACGACGAGATTTACGATCGCAAGTTCTGTTTTGAAATGTCAAATAGTTCTTCTTACGACCAGAAATTCATGTCGCAATTTATATGTTTTCGCCATGTTTATAAGCCTAACAACAACTAACTTTCTCATCGCACTTATTTGTTGGAACTCTTTGGGAATACTACTTACCATATTTCTCGTCGCAATTCTATTACTAATATTGTTATGTACTACATTTACGACCACATTTTTATCGCAATTCTTTCCCCGAAAATTCTATTACATTCATAGCCATTTGCTAGCTTTATATTATTAGTTGTAATAAACATGGATTACTACCGTCTTTTGCAACCTGTGTACGCCATAAAATCACTCATTGATCTTAATAAACATACTTAGATAAAATTTCATATCCAAAATTTGAGTATGTTTCAAATCACTTATAACATATTCACATACATTGGTGATCCAAAATGTTAAAAGTAAAAATTAACTTGTCGAAAGTTTTCCAAGCTAAAACAATATTAAATATATATTAAATTCGTTCTACTCTATAGATCCAAGAAGAATGTCATAACCCAAACCATTAGCGCGCCTCTCACTCGAGATCAGATACTTCACATATGGGTTCTCCTCAGCATTGCCCTTGCTACTGTTAGTTTGGCCAAATGATCCATTCTCGCTACCATCTTTTACCAAGAAATACGAAAGAGCAATTAAAATACTAAAGTGAAGATCGTTTCACGACATCACAACATAGAGACAAAACTTAGAAATACGAAAGAGCAATTAGAGTATATCCTGCAACCTGGGAGAGTAGACCAGTCAAATTTTGTGTACAAATTTAATTTCAAACTTCTGGTAGGACTATGCTATATACAATTTGTACAAGTTTATCACGGTTTATTCAAGCACCTGAGATCTCTAAAGACATCACAACATACAAACAAATTTTAAAAATAACTAATATTGAAAGGTAATATATACCCCAAATGATCGATAACAAACTTGTGTAAAAGTAACCAACAACCACAAAGAAAGATCAAACTAAACTCATCCACACATCAGCAAACTAGAAGACCAACGCAATGAGCTTATAAGAAACATAAACTATAAACTCTCAATTAACTCGGGCACTCTGAAAAATTCAGAATTGACTTGGCTATTGTGGATCGTACATTAGCTACTAAGAAAACAAAATTAGCTACTATTGATTCAACTACTGACAGCTGACACGGTCGTTGCACATGCCAAATCAAATACCTAACTTAGCCTAATATAGGGCAAGAAAAGGGGCGAATCCATGAGGAAGCAAGGTTTAATCAAAGTTTGAATGCGATTAAGCGAGCTAAGTCTATTTTTGTGGGTTTTCAATATAAAAGATTAATTAAGAACTACGAACTAATTAGCTAGCAATTAAACTAAATGATTGGGTTTAAACTATAATAGGAAGACACTAGAGGTAGGGGAATCACAAGTTAGCCATTAATTAAGCAGGAGAGGGCAGAGAAATTTGAAGAGAAACTGAACCCTAAACTTCATTCTAAGATGGGAGCTGGAGATTACGCTACAGTGAAAGAGGTGTACTCCCGTGCTTGTAATGCTGAGAGAATTCAGGAGATGAAACAGGCAGCAAAGAAGCTTAAAGCCACCTCAGTTGGGTCGACTCAGGTGACAGATAAGAGTGACAACAAGGGTAGAGGGGGTTTTAATAGAAACAAGAACTTTGGGAATCGTGATTCTAGTCAGCAGTATTATAAGAAGAATCAGAGTTCCACTCATAGCCATAGTCAGCTCTCAGGACAGAACCAGAGGACTGATCGGGTTTACTATTGCAAACGTTGTAGTTCAAACCACCCTGGCAAAGATTCTGATGGTAACTTGGTGGAGTGTAACCATTGTGGGAAGAAGGGACATCGTGCTTATGAATGCTTCAAAAACCCAAAGTCTAGGAACTTCAGGCCTGAGATGAGTTCGAGAGATGGGCCACAACCAGATAGGAGACCTCAGAATACAAACAATGCTCGTCCTCCACATGCTACTTCAGGAAATGCACCACCTAATCATAATGGAGGTACTGCTAATGCTGCTCAGGCACACAGAGGCGATGCAAAGAGAAACACTGGCCATGTTCATGTGATGAACCAGACTGAGGCAAACACTAAGGGCAACGTGGTGACTGGTACTTTTTTTATCCCTTCAATGCCTACTTATGTGTTATTTGATTCAGGTGCTTCTCATTCTTTCATATCTGAATCTCTTGTGAAAAAGTTAGGCTTAGAGAACTCTAAAGCTTGTGAGGCAGACATCTCTACGCCTTCTGGTGTGGTTATACCTTGTAATAGTTTGTATGTAGAAGTCCCTATTATGTGTGGTAGTACCACCTTAGTAGCTGATTTGATAGCTTTTCCTTTACATGATTTTGATGTAATTTTAGGGATGGATTGGCTTAGTAAGTTTAAAGCCAAGATAGATTGTGAGAAACAAAAAGTGTCTATAGTTGGTCCTAGTGGAGTCCAAGAGTTTTGTAGAGGATCTTCCTTGAAAATTATTTCTGTCCTGACTTTGAAATCCTACATGAGGAAGGGATGTCCTATATACCTGTGCCATGTTCATGATACTAGCAAAGAGGAGCCACGAGTTGAAGATGTTCGAATTGCCAATGAGTTCTTAGATGTTTTTCCTGATGATATTCCTGGCATGCCTCCTAGGCGTGATGTTGAGTTCAGCGTTGACTTGAAACCTGGAACTGGACCTATTTCTAAACCTCCTTATAGAATGGCTCCTGCTGAGATGAAAGAGCTTAAGGCTCAGTTAGAGGAGTTGCTTGATAAGGGCTATATTCGTCCTAGTGTGTCTCCATGGGGTGCTCCTGTTCTGTTTGTGAAAAAGAAAGATGGGAGTCTTAGACTGTGCATAGATTATAGGGAGCTCAACAATGTCACAGTGAAGAATAAGTACCCCTTGCCGAGAATAGATGATTTGTTCGATCAGTTGGCGGGAGCTGGAATTTTCTCTAAGATTGATTTGAGATCTGGCTACCACCAGCTTCGTATTGCAGAGAATGATATTCCTAAAACGGCTTTCCGAACTCGCTATGGGCACTATGAGTTTACTGTTATGCCCTTTGGGTTGACTAATGCTCCAGCGGTGTTCATGGACTTGATGAATCTGATTTTCAGGCCGTATCTTGATAAGTTTGTAGTTGTGTTCATTGATGATATTCTTATCTATTCTAAGGATCCTAGTGAGCATGAAGAGCATCTTCGCACTATTTTGCAAGTTCTAAGGGAGAATAAGTTGTATGCTAAGTTCTCCAAGTGTGAATTCTGGTTGGAGAAAGTTGCTTTTCTTGGCCATATTATTTCTAAAGAAGGTGTTTCAGTTGATCCTTCAAAGATTCAAGTTGTTTCGGAGTGGCCTACTCCAAAGAGTGTGACTGAGATTCGCAGTTTTCTTGGTTTGGCGGGTTATTATAGGAGGTCCGTGAAATACTTCTCAAAGATAGCTCGGCCTTTGACTGCGTTGATGAGGAAGGATACTAAGTATCATTGGGATGGTGATTGTGAGAAGGCATTCCAGATTCTGAAGGAGCGTCTCACTACAGCTCCTGTGTTGACACTACCTGATGAGAATCTAGAGTACGAAGTGTTTACAGATGCTTCGAAGAATGTTCTAGGTTGTGTGCTTATGCAGAACAGAAAGGTTGTTGCCTACGCTTCTAGGCAGTTGAAGAACCATGAGATGAATTATCCGACGCACGATCTAGAGTTGGCAGCTGTTGTTTTTGCACTTAAGATTTGGCGTCATTATCTGCTTGGCACTTCATTTAAGATATTTTCGGACCACAAGAGTCTGAAATACATCTTCACTCAGAGAGAGCTGAATATGAGGCAGAGAAGGTGGTTGGAACTGATCAAGGATTATGATATGGAGATTCAGTACCATGAGGGTAAGGCTAATGTTGTTGCAGATGCACTTAGTAGGAAAACTTCTCATTATTTGCAGACCTTACGTTCCAGAAATCGTCTTAGAGAGGAGTTTCAGAGTCTCGATGTGGAGATAGTACAGATAGGAGCGCAGCTTAATGCTCTTACTATTCAGTCGACTTTGTTTGACGAGATTAAGAAAGCACAAGTAAATGATCAATTTTTGAAGGATAAGCAAGCTAATGAGCCTATCAATTTCACACTGGCCGAGGATGGTAGTGTGAGGTTCAAAGGGAGATGGTGTGTTCCTAATGTTCCTGAGTTAAAGGAGAAGATTTTAGAGTAAGCTCATACAGCGCAGTACTCTGTACATCCTGGAGGGGATAAAATGTACAAGGATCTCAAGCGGACTTTTTGGTGGCCTCATATGAAGACAGACACCGCTAAGTACGTCTCGAGATGCTTGACTTGTCAGAAGGTGAAGAGTGAGCATAAGAGGCCTCAGGGAATGATTCAGCTTTTAGAGGTTCCACAGTGGAAATGGGATTCGATCTCTATGGACTTCGTTTGTGGACTTCCAAGGACACCGAAGGGGAATAATATGATTTGGGTGATTGTGGATCGTCTTACCAAGTCTGCTCATTTTGTTCCCATGAAGGATACTTGGAAGCATGAGCGATTGGCCGCTGCTTATAGAGAGCACGTGATTAGACTTCATGGTGTTCCGAGTGATATTGTTTCAGATAGGGATCGTAGATTTTTGTCTAACTTTTGGCAGAAGCTTTAGGAAGCTCTAGGGACTAAGTTGAAGATGAGTACAGCTTTCCACCCCGCTACAGATTGTCAAACAGAGCGCACTATTCAAACCTTGGAGGATATGTTGAGAGCTTGTGCCTTAGAGTTTCAGGGTTCTTGGGAGGATAAACTTGATCTGATAGAGTTCTCGTACAATAATAGTTACCATTCTACCATTCAGATGGCTCCGTATGAAGCTTTGTATGGTCGTCGATGTCGTACTCCTTTGTGTTGGAGTGATATTGGCGAATCCGTTGTGATTGGACCAGAGATGATTCAAGAGACCGTTGAGCAAGTAAAGCTCATCCAGCAGAAGATGAAGGAGGCACAAGATAGACAAAAGAGCTATGGTGATAAGCATCGCCGTCATGAGGAGTTTGAGGTAGGAGAAAAGGTATTGCTTAGAGTTTCTCCTATGAGGGGTGTGATGCGATTTGGTAAGAAGGGCAAGTTAAGCCCTGAGTTCATTGGCCCTTATGAGATTTTGGAGAGAATAGGAGAGGTTGCTTATAGATTAGCATTGCCACCAGGCGTGGATCGTGCGCATAACTTTTTCCATATTTCTCAGATACGTCGATACATTAGTGACCCTTCACATGTGCTACAGCCCGAGTCTCTACAGTTAAATGATAACATGACTTATGAAGAGTTTCCAGTTCAGATTCTAGATCAAAAGGTTCGAAAAACTCGCAAAGGTGAGACAAAGATCGTGAAGGTGTTGTGGTCAAATCACAATTCGGAGGAGTGTACTTGGGAAGCCGAGGATGCCATGCGTCTTAAGTATCCCCATCTCTTCACCGAGGTAAACTCATAGTTACGAGGACGTAACTCCCTTTTTAAGGGGGGTAGAATGCGTACTTAGGTCGCGTTTTAGTGTCGAAAGTCTTTATCATACAAGTTTGGTTGTTAATTTTGTTGTGTGTTTAATTCCCTACTTGTTATATTCGGATGGTAGGATGCAAGTTGAGTGTAACCTATAGAGTTAATGAGTTATTTTGAAACAAATGAGAGTCTAAGTTTGAATGCTTGATTGTGTGATCTATATTTTAAGTTTCGGGACGAAACTTATTTTAAGGGGGTAGATTGTAACACCCCGTATTTTTATATATTGTTAGTAAATATTTATATTAAATTATTTTACGAAAATAATTTGAATTAGCCTTTTATTAAATTATTTTTCTTCCATACTTTGACTTCATATTACAAAGGAAAATTTGTCGGGAATAAGTCAACCTTTGCGTTGACCACTTCTAACAAGTCAACCTTAGTTTATTCCATTAACAAGTAAACCTTGTATCAACCTTTTCTTTTAACAAGTTTTTACCGGCTTCAACTCATAATAACCTGTTTAACAGGTTAAAGTGACACATGTCACTTTTTTATTGAACATTTAAATTTTAAAGTTTATATTAAAAAAAAAAGGAAAAAAAAAACTAAATCCTCCCTCCCTCCCTCTTCCACCCACCCCAAATCAGATCATCCACCCCCAACACCCTCACTGGCACCCTTATCTCATCAATGGAAGAAGACCCACTTTCAATCCCTCATCTCGACCAAGACCACCTCCTCTCCGTTGACTTCTTCCCCGACAACGTCAACTTCCCCTTCGGCGTTACTTGACTTCACATTCGACGATCTTTCCTTCGCCGATGATCTCCTTTCTGAACCCCTACCTATTTTCGACGTTCTTTATCATTCTAATTCCGACGATTCCGACATTAGTCTAAACCTTAACCCTTGCAAGGTTTACGATTGTTCGTAAACTGAGCACAATCAAGGTCAGATTTCTTCCGAGGAATCCTATTTTGGTGCTAAATTTAGCTGTCCTTCGCCGGATTCCGGTAGTTATAAGAGCAATTCTGCTGTAAATTCTTACTGCTAGTAAATCTCTGCTATCCCATTTCTAGGAATGGTGTTTTGAACAAACTTTCAAAGCATTAATTAAACCCCTTAATCAATTTAAAAAAACACAAAAAAAACCCACCTTTGCTAGCTTATAAAAGAAGCTCTAAATTGGGTTTGCTAACAAAAATGTCACAAAATTCTAAGGAGATAAAGACAACAACGGAACATTGGAAATGGTCTGAAATGGAAGGCCTTGAGCTTCAACCTCCTAACAATTCAGAAAGTGTTGTTCTTTCACATTTAGCGAGAGATTCTAAAACACCCAAGATGGATGTTGCTGCAGAGGGGAAGAAAGTTATCGAAAAATTGTTGCATTTCTAGACCATCCATCTCCATCTCCCTGATTGATGATGGTGATGGGAGATGAGTTGAAGTCTGCAGGCTGCTGGAAGTGAAGGGAAGGGCTAGTTTCTGCTCGAAATTTTGGTGGTGGACCGGTGGTTATGGAGGGGAAGGAGGTGGAGAGAGAAAAGGAAAATAAGGGAAAGAAGAAAGAGTTTGGTGAATTAAAAATAATAATATTTAGCCAATTTAAATGAGACACGTGGCACGAAACCTAAATTAACAAGTTACTGACAAGTAACCTGTAAAAAAACTTGTTAAAAGCAAAAGTTGATACAAGATTTACTTGTTAATGGAATAAACTAAGGTTGACTTGTTAGAAGCGGTCAACGCAAAGGTTGACTTGTTAGAAGCGGTCAACGCAAAGGTTGACTTATTCCTGACAAATTTTCCTATTACAAATAGCCCAAACCTATTATTAGTTGGATTAGGTTAAATACCCATACCAATACCCATTAGGTTAACTAAACTATAAATAAAGGAGGAGAGGAAAAAAAAACGAAAAAAAATAAGAAAACAAATTAGAAGCACCTTACCTATGTGAGCCACGCCTCCCGTCATTATCATCTCCTCCCAATTCCTTTTCATCTTACTCTCCTATTCTTAATTCCCAACACCACAAACCTCACAAAGATTATTTATTCATCACCCATCATCTTAACCCCATCCCAATTTGTTATTTTGACGTTTTGAGATTTAAAGAAGTTTTTAGGGGGCGTCTTCGGGTCGAATTCCGGGTCAAAGGTGGAAACTTTCCGGTCTTTTTATACTCTTCTATATTCCAATTACTCTATTAATCAAGTAAGGTTCTTTCCCATGTTTTAATTTCAATTTATGTGTTGATTTTCGAATTGGGGTTTTTGTTAAATTAGGGTTCTTGAGAAAATTGATTTGGGGAAAATTTATATTATACTCAATTTGTTTAATTGGTTGATGTTTTATGTGTTATTCGGATTAATTCGCATATCTATGAGTTTAGTTTGCAAAAATTAATACTTTTGAAATTATTATGAATTCTTGTTATATTAGATTGATAGGTAGTTTCGTATTTTAAGTTATTAGTTGAATTTGAGTTTAGGCTATTATAGTTATTATGAGTTTAAATGTTATTTTGAAATTATTGAGTATATTGGATTAGTTCTTAGTTGTTAGTTTTAAATCCTAAGTTGATGTAGGTTGTCGTTGTTGTTGTAGTAGTCATAGTTGTTATTGGTATAGGGTGAATGAGAAGGAGTTAATTAGTGGGAAAATAATATGGATGATATTAGAGTCAAAATTAGTTTGACTTTTGTTGACCAAACTTGATCAGTTTGACTTTTGTTGACCAAACTTGATCAGTTTGACTTTTGTTGACCAAACTTGACCAGTTTGACTTTTGTTGACCAAATTTGACCAGTTTGACTTTTGTTGACCAAATTTGACCAGTTTGACTTTTGTTGACTTTTTGTCTTATTGACGTTGAGTCGTTTTTAAAATTAGTCAAAGCTCATTAACTAGGTTAGGTTATTTGTATGTGAATTGTGTGAAGTATAGTCAAGTGACTTATACTATACTTTATTACATTGTAGATTGTGGGTTCGTAGAAGAACCTTATTGACGTGAGATAGTGTTTGGTTGATTGTGGTACGGTTGCTGATAAGGTAAGATTTCTTACTAAGACTTGTACAGATTATTTTGAGAATCAGATGATATTGGTTTAAGGTTTATATTGAGTTTTAAAAAGGTTTTGTGTGGTTATATATTGAGATTTTAAAAAGAGTTTTACATTATTTATATATTGAGATTTAAAAGGTTTTACAATGTTTCTATAATGAGATTTAAATCGTTTTGACGATATTTATTGTGAAAGAAAAATGAGATTTATTTATGAGATTCAAAAGGGAGGAAGTTCCTCATATACCAAGTTGAGATTATAAAAGGAGGATGTTCCTCATTGCTACAGGTTTTGAGTAAACTAGAATGTTTCTATGTTTACTTAATTATGATTTATCATGTTTTATAAGAATGGTTTTGTGGGGTTGCCGGTAAACGGTATTCCTCGGGTTTGGAAGTAGGTTGAGTTTTGTCTCTACCATTTTTTAGTAGTTGGGTGTATGTTGATCAATACACTTGCCATTTGTCTTCCTTCTTGGTTCGTTATCAAGTTAGGGGTATGCATACTAGGGGCTTTGGTGTTTACCTGTCTCGTGAGCCTAGCTAGCTCATTGGACTTTAATACTTCCTACTCACAGGTTTCAAAACAGTTACATTTTAAATGTATTTACAGGATTGTTTTAGAAAGAAAGAAAGTTGAAAGTTAAGATTTATTGGAAGGTGGTTTTATTTTATATATTTAATTTGTACAGGTTGGAAATGAATTTGTAAGATATTCCTATATATCTTACATGCACATTGGATAGTTTTGTTTTAGTACAGTATGAAATCTTGCTGAGCCTTTTGGCTGATACTATAGTGTTCAATGTGCAAGGACTTGAAGGTGGTTAGCTCAAGGTTGGGTTAAAGAGTGCGATGGATTTAGTTATACGTTAGTAGGTTTAATAAGACTTCCGCTGTTATTCTTTTGACTTTAGTATTTTATTTCAGTCTGTAATAATTATTTAGATTCTAGTTAGTTTGATTAGTTAAACCTTATTGACTATTTATTTCAGTTAGAACCTTTAGCCTTGCGGTGATTATTATTAATTATCGCGGCGTAGCACCTTTGGAGTTTCCTTAAATTATTTATTATATTACATTTTCAAAGTAGAGGAATTTCAGGGGTGTTACAATTTTTGTGGGTTTTTAATATAAAAGATTAATTAAGAACTACGAACTAATTAGCTAGCAATTAAACTAAATAATTGGGTTTAAACTATAATAGGAAGACACTAGGGGTAGGGGAATCACAAGTTAGCCATTAATTAACCTATTTGTCAAGCCAATGGAATTCATTAAGGTCAATTAGGGGACTTCGTCACTCAAATGATTCCTAATTACTCTCTCGAGCTAATTAGGAGGACCTAATTAACCAATTTTACCTATTCTCATAGTAAAATCAATCGACCAAGTATTTCCACAATGCATAGCGATTCAATTAACGTCCTAGGAAGTCAATCACCTATTCTCATGATGGATCAACCTAAAATCTAGCCTAAGGTCAATCCAAGGTTTTATTTCTCAATCCTTCACCTTGAATTCCCATAACAAGTTCAAATGGTGATCAATCAATTAAACATGACAATAAAATAAGCAAAATAACATAATCTCACCTAAGTCTAACCCCCAAGCTTGATTTTCAAGGTCAACTAATGATCAACTAGGTCATCCCCTTCCCCTAACTAGTAAACTACTTACTAGCCATGAAAAGCATGAAAGAAAAAGCTTCAATCAACAATGGTGATTTAACAATGGTGAAAATCATCTCAACAAAGCTAATAAACAACTAATCATTACTAATCAAATGCTAAACCAAATAAAACAAGTATTAAAGCAAATAAAGAGAAGAGTAACAAGAAATACTCAAAAATGGATGAAAACCAATTGCAAAACTCCATTGAAATAGCTTCAATCATCAATATTCAATTCTTAGATCTAGATTCTCTCACTAAGTTCTATTTCTCTCTCTAAAAACTCTCTCTAATTAAAATTAGTTAAATCAGAAAATAAAAGCTTAGTCTAATAATTATTACAAAATGGATTGTTATACCCCGTAAATATAAGGGCAAAAAATGTAAAAGACGATACAAAAATGGCAGTTCTGGGCAAAGGAGCGCCCGCTCCTTGTACTATGGAGTGCCCGCTCCATGCTTGGAGCGCCCGCTCCTAGAATGCTCCAGGGCCGCTCCAAGTTACTGCCTGCTTCTCTTTACTTCTTCATGGATGGAGCGCCCGCTCCGCCTCTTCTGGAGCGCCCGCTCCCCTGTTTTGGAGCCTCTTCCTTGTAAATCTAACTTTAAACACTTCAAGAAGAGATTAGATGGGGGAGGGAGATGCACATGCACATATAATGATCTATATGCAACCTAACTACATGCAAATGAACTAAAACTAAATGCAAAGCATGAGAATATGAGAAAGGATGAAAAGGGGGAAGAAAAGGAAACTATATGGCCTAAAATGCATCTAAATGACCTAAAACTAAATGCAAATAAGTGGACCTAAAGGTCCATTTATCAACAGCTATGTAGATTCTATCAAGCTAAAAAATTTACCTGTTGCCCTGTAAGATTACCACCTGAAAACTATCTTGGCTTGCATATTTAAACAAGATTTTCTAAGACCTTTCTTTTATTCATTCCTTTTCTATTAAATATTCCCCAAGTTACCAGTTAAATAAGGAATATATGTACATATAGATTAAAGCAAACAAAATCATAAATAGGTGTATGCCTTCTAGACCCATTGTTTCTGAAGGAGCTACAGACAGCAGAGGAAAAAACAACTAGAAAGACAAGTTGGAAAAAAGGCCTCTGGTTGTTTTCTCGTAGTTTTTGATAGATAACTGGTAGAATTTTCAGGATATAGCCAAGAATCAAGAGGACTTGTGGGTCAGATTGGGTGCCTGGCGTCCCTTTGATAGACTATGTTCACACTTTTAACATCCATTTCCATCCCCATTGCCATCTGACTGAAACAACAATGTTGATCATCACAAAGGTGACATTATGCTCGAAGAAAGCTTTTACTACATTTCATGTTTGATGATCACATGATAGTCATAGCTAGATAAATTGAGTACGTAGTAATACATCTGATGAAGCCAGCTTCAAACGTTCCTCGCTTACTCCCCCTCCCCCCCCACGAAGCTCTGAAAAACCCGATAAATGTAAGCCATGACGAATGAAATCTCGTCAAATAATTTGTATCATAATTGCAAGTTCATAAAGAACACTTTCGCTTGAAGATCATAATTTCAGCCTAACCAACTAATTTTAGTTGTATGATACACATTTATAAGCTAATCAAGACGAAATACGCTAACTATGTATAAGTTATATATATTAGTAAAGTAACAATAAAGCTCACAATCCAAAATTTGCTTAGTCACTCAACACTCACCCTCCCACATAATTAACTTAGTTTTAGATGCGTGGAGTGAATGATTGAAATATAAAAGAAAAGTCTATTACTTAGAAAAAGTAACACATGGCAATCATGACGTTTTACTCCCGAATTCCTACAACACATCTTGAAGTTTTCATACCATATATCATATGCACCTGACACTTAAGGGATAAGTAAGTTCAATTCTATCACAATCTTCCACTTCTCTTCTCCACTTCTTAGGACTTGTGTCACTGCTCTTTTATCTTGTGCAATGTTCACTTTCTTTAATTTTCTGAAATTGTATAGGTTGCTCTATTATTTTTGCTCTTTTTACTGGTATATATTATCTACTGGAGAGATGCATCTTCTTCCTTGCTTCTGTAAACCTTTTTTCAGCTTCATATTACTGCAAAAAGTGTTTTCTTTTGGTTTTCAAGCTTTTAAGCACGTTTAATTGGTCATGTATTGGCTTGTTCCGTAACAAATTTATAATCCTAATTGCCACCATTCACCAAAAAAAATCTATGGTAGGTTTACAAGAATCAGAAGATGCAAAATAAAAAATAAAAAAACAAAGGTTTTCGGAAGCAGGAAAATGCACAAGCTAAATCGAAAGGGTACACATATGGAATTGCGATAGAATTTTAAACCAAATAAGCAATCAAAGTTAAACCAACAAAAGATGTTAACTTGCAAATTTTCACTGATTTTGGGAAGAAAAAAATTAACGAAGAAGCTTACCAGTCCAAATTTCTTTTCTCAATTCACTTCTATAGAAGTGAAATAAGGTGACCAATTGAAATAAAATTAGGCTTCAAACTAAAGCACCCAACATGGATCTCATAGCCTGCATCAAATAGGTAAAGATAAACAAGAAGAAATTAACCTAGAAGATGAACAATACGAAATTAACCAATCACCTCTGTCCAAGTTCAAAGTAAGATAATCAATCACCTTTGTAGTTAGGGCCACAAAGCTAATTTTAAAGGTGTGGACTGAGGAGTTAAGTTTAAAAAGGATTTCATAATCCAATTTCAAAATGTTATCACTTACAAGAGTAAAAAGACCAGATATAGAAGAATACTCATTATATTCTTCTAATATGAAAGTTCCAAAGTTTTCTTATAAAAAAAAGAATGGTGGGGAAAAACTCTAGACTCATCGATCCCTTCTCAATTTTCCAACAAATGGCCGAACTATGTTCAATAGATTTTTTATCTGATATGTCCGTAGTACGAACCCAGAAGAACTCAAGATCTTCCTTGCAAATATGGATCAATAGCGACAAAATCAAGCACAATAATAGAATCATATCAATTACCATCATCATATCTCAAACATAAACTATCATATTCACTTGAGAAAAACTTCAGCGAGGATTGCGTCAAGCACTGCTTATTATATTAATTAGGTTTTAGTCACTACCTCCAGGAGAGTCATAGTCAGAAGGAGCTGAGGTGTGACTAAGGAAGCAGAAGAACGAGGCTGAAAAATGGAGGAAGACACATGGTAATACTCGACGAAAATCATACACTACCATCCCAACAAAGTTTCACAGCAAACACCACACTTCAATCATACATCGCACTGAATGATCTTATGATCACATAATTCAGAGCCTATCTTCACTAATTAAAACTCCTTCAGCTAAATTTTACTCAAAATCAAAATATAGAGTAGCCATTGCACTTCTGAAAAGAAACCAAATGATGATTTTAAGAGTACAATTTTTTAGGATGTACGCTTACAAACATGGGAAATTCCCAATGGTATATCCATACTTTTGCAAAATCCCACTAGTATACCCAAGTTTTTTGAAATCTCGAAAATATACCCGAACTCATGATAAACTCCCAACTTTCAGTTAAAAAATAGAATATTCCGTTAAATTGAAGTGTTTGTTAACCTTGGTTAGGAAATTTAAAAGAAAAAAAATTACAAACAACACCAACCTCCCCTTCTGGCACCATAAACCACCAATCTCCCCTAAACACCGCTGCCAGCCACCATAAAAAACCAGCACCACCGCCATTCAAAAACCATCACAATCTCTCTCCTCCCACCTGCACTATTCCAATCTCTCTCCTCCAAACTACCTTCCTTTCTCACTCCCCTCGCAGGCCACCCTCCCAACCACCATGCAATGCCCAGCACTACCAACTCATCCAATTCGAATTCAACACCTTCAAAAACATTTGAATCTTCATTTCGAAATCAAACAGCACTTACTCTTTTGTGATTTCGATTTGGTAGATTTGTGATTGTGATTTCAATTGGGTAGATCGATTAGTTGGTGATTTGTTTGTTGCCGAATCTGTGATTGGAGAATTAGTGTTGGTTGACGATTTGGCTGTGTTTCGATCAGGATCGGTGGTGGTTTCATTGGGTTGGACAATCTGTGGTGGGCGGTGATTTCGTGATGGTGGCGGTGGCGGTGTTCCAATGGGTTGGGTGCAGTGCGATGGCTGGGGAAGGTTCGAATTAGTGAGTTGGGGTGGTGTTAAAGGCTCGAAACAGGGGGCAGGGTTTCTGCGTTGGGGTTCGAATCAAAGGTTGCTGGAAAGGGCTTCTGGTTGGGGTTCGGCGTGGCAGATTAAGGTTGGTTTTGGTTTCGGGAGGTATTGCGGTGAGTGGTTTTGGTTTTGGGTTTTGATTTCAGGAGGTATTGCGGTGGGTGGTATGTAAAGCGGTTAAGTGCGGTGGTGGATGGGAGGTGATGGCAAAGGTGTGATGGTGGTAGTAGACTAGTAGGTGGGTGCGTGAGAGAGGGAGAGAAAGTTAGTAAGGGGGGTTGTATTAAGGATTTAGGGTTAATTAACCATGATTAGTAGTACTTAACGGTTTTTGTTACTAAAGTCATGGTTGGGAGTTTATTATGAGTTCGAGTATATTTTTAGGATTTCAAAAAACTTGGGTATACCATTGGGATTTCGCAAAAGTATAGGTATACTATTGGGAATTTCCCTACAAACATTTAAGCAGAGGAGTGACTAAATGAGCAAAATTTCCTCTAATGTTAGCAACACTTTGTAAATGGATTCCTCCAAACATTCTCATAACTAACTATACTAAATTCAAAAATTGCAATGAGACTACACAATGCATAATTCAATAGATATCATTTTTCATCTTTTTAGTTGCAACACTTATCCGAGGATTAATATATTTAACTATCTAGCCATAAAAATTAACTATCAAATTTGATATGGTGTAATAAATTCATATAACAAAACAAAATTTACAGTACTAAAAATAGAGAAAACGACAAACTTGGTGCGGTTTAGAAGAGGAGGTGGATAGTTGCCTCATTTTTTTTCTCGATCTTGACTCCTTGGCTTCGTTGCTGGCTCGACGGAGGCCATATTTCACTCCAGATGAGCAAAAAGATATAAGCAAATTTTAGGAGACTCTTCTCTCAAAGGTGTACCCTAAACTATCGAAAATAAAAAGAATATACAACTGCTGATCGTCAAAGACATCATACAAGCGAGATTTTATTTTAAGATGATGCCCTTTCTTTGATAGGTAGTCGAAAACCGATTTGCTTCCCAGAAGATATGGGTAACAGACGTCGTCCAGAATTGTGAGAGAAGATCACGAATGTCGTTGATGAGTGTTTGGATGCACCATGGGGTGCTAAATATGCCTTTAAGAATGTTGATGATGAGCAGATTGTTTCCTTCAATCACGAGCTCTGATATGCAGATATGTAAGGCTTGTACTAGGAGCCCATTACGGAGAGATGTTGATTCAGCAATGAGTAGCGAGGCTTGTTCCAATTTGTAGGCCTTTATGATATGACCCTTTGTATCCGGTAGAAGTATGTCGATTACTGCTGTAATACCCCGAATTTTCAAAGCTTATTTTATTATTTATTAAGGTTTAATATTATTTTACATTTAAATTTAATTACTGATAATTTAATTGTATTTGATAATAATGATTATTAAAAACAATTTCATTTAGTTTTTAAATTATTTAATGATTTTATTTAAATGATTTCATTGAAATGTATTTATTCATTTTCATTATTTCTAATTAATTTAATTATTATTGAAATTCCTATTTAGTTGTGGGCATGCTTACATAATTGTCCATCCATATTAGAAACCCATACAAAGCCCAATCCATACAAACACAAATTCCATATACATAAGCCACAAAATGACAAAACTAGGTGAAGTTTACTGAATTACAAACAATGCCATTATCACCAAAACCACCTTATCATATCACCTAGATTATCACCACCTGTAGCTCTTATCACCATCTTCTTCCATCTAACGTGTGAAATGGCTCCTTGAGCCTTGAATTCCCTTCCAACAACAACCAACAATTTTGTCAGAAAACCATTGAAATTCAAGTTCAATTTCTGATCAAGTGGTGCTCATTGTCAAAAGCAAATCTTCCCCTTCAACCTCCATATCTAGCTCATCAATGGAGCATTGACTATGAACCACCAAAATCAGAAAAATTTGCCTATAAATAGCAACCAAAACCCGCCCACAAACTCAAGCAAACCAACATTCAAGGTTTGCTTCATTCTTCTCTTCAATCTTCTTCCCTTCTCTTTTAATAGCTGATTTTTGTTTTTGTTTTAAAAATATAAAAATGAAAATTTAAAACCACCACCACCGGACCACACCAAACGGCCACCACCGCCAACCACCACGAACCGCCATCCCAACCTCCACCTCCGCAGCCTTTAAACTCGCCCAACACCACCGTTCTTCGCAGCCACCACAATAAAACACCGCAACACAACCACTTGTTGCGCCTATTCTCTGCCTTCGCCTAAATCCGCCCATACCGTCGTTACCCTCGCCGGCGTCCCCCTGAACCTTCACCGTGCGCCACCTAAAACCGCCAGCGCCCAGCTTCTCTCTCAACCCCCCCCCCCTACCGTGCCTCCTCTATTTCTCCCTTCCCCTTTTGTTTTCTGTTTGAGAAACTGATTCCTTGAATCAGAAATTTCCCCCCTTCCCTCTTTTAGTGATTTTACTTTATTTCTTATGTTTACTTTTTTAGGGATCAAATGGCCTAAACCCAAAAGCTTCCCTTCATTTAGCCCATACTCTAAGACCCAAATCCTTCTTACTTGATTTATTATTGTGTAAATTTAATAAAGGTTTCATTAAACTAATTATTTTATTTATGGTTATATTAATTTTTCATGACTCAAAATTATTTCTTAAATTTCTAAAACTAAATAATAAGTATAATATAGTTAATTTTATATATTTGTTTAAATTGTTTAAAAAGGTTTAAGTTAATAAATACTAAGTTAAAGTAATGTTTAAGTACTTAAAATGATTTTTATAAATGATTCGAAAACCAACCTTGATTTATAAACTCCTTCAAAGTAATTAATTTTCTTTAATATTATTTAAGTTATTTATTTCCATAAGTTATAAGGGGCTAACAAGGTAACTAATTTTAGATCTTGTTTATTTTAAACTCTGAGTGTGTAGACGAGGAATATAAAGAGGGTTGATCTGTTCGTGAAACTAACTTTTGGGCACGCGTCACGAGGTAATTTTCGATGTCCATCTAAACATAGGTCCCGTTGTGAATTAAAATATGGATTATGTAATCTTCGATATCCATCTAAAAATAGATCCCGTAGTATAAAACGACTTAATTACGTGACTATGTGATGTGGATTATAATTAGAAATGGAGATCATAATTATGGAGTTATTATGAGTTATAACTATTGACTTAATTGTGGATAATGAATACGAATTGTAAGATGTATAATGACTATAGATTTCGAATATGGATTATGACTATCGACTATGGACTATAGACGATACGACAATTATTCTAATGTTAACTTGATCTTGATAAATAACCTTATCTTTATTCTCGATATTTATTTATTAAAAAGATTAATTATTAGTGCTATTATTATTGTTATCATTATCATTATTATTATTATTATTATTAGAGTTTTTTGTCAGAAACAACCTTTTATAATCACTTTTTTGCAAAAAACAACCTTTAAATTTTTTTTTTTTGCAACTTACAACCTAAAACCATTTTTTTTTTTGCGAAATGAAACCTTTTTCTAATTTCCGTCATTGACCGTTAACTGAAATCCATTAACCGTTAGTTTGATGTATTTTTTTCACTTTTCGTCTCCTCCTTCTTTTCCTCGCCCCTTCTCAGCCACCACCCCAGAACCACCCCACGCCACCCTAAACCACCCCAACACCACCACTACCCCCCGAAACCACCCCAAAACCACCCCCACCCTAAACCACCCCTAAACCATCCCACCCCACCCGAAATCACCCCACAACCGGCCCACCCCATCCGAAACCACCCTAGAACCACCCCACCACACCTGAAACCACCACTACCCCACCCGAAACCACCCCTAAAACCAGCCCAACCCACCCGAAACCACCCCCACCCGTAACCACCACTACCCCACCCCCAAAACCAGCCTAGCCCACCCGAAACCGCCCCAAAACCAGCCCAACCCACTCGAAATCACACTTGAAACCACCCCAAAACCAGCCCAACTCACCACTTTGATAACAGTCAATGGTCTATAATTAACGGTCAATGAAGGAAATTAGAAAAAGGTATCATTTTACAAAAAAAATTGGTTTTAGGTTGTAAGTTGCAAAAAAAATTTAAAGGTTATTTTTCGCAAAAAAGTGATTATAAAAGGTTGTTTCTGACAATAAACTTTATTATTACTATTACTATTGTTATCATTATTATTGTTATTATCATTATTATTAGCACTATCCTTATCATTGTTATTAATTATGGAAAATTTATAATTGAAAATGAATAAATGGGTTATTTATAAGTTCTGATAAGTGAATGGATTAGAGAAAAATGGATTGTTGATTTTTTCAAATGATGGTTATGTACATGAATGGAATGGGCTTTCTAGATAAGTCGTGAATGAATTGTGATATTGATATTGGAATGAATATACTTATACTTGGTTAAATGAGATGTTATATATGTGTTTATGATTTAAGTGTTGACTTAAAATACACTAATCACTTAAAGTGGAATATCGGAGGAAAATGATAACAGGTTGTCCCTGTATAGAAGGTTCAGCGGCCACCTACGGGTTTTCTGGTTACTATGCTGATTTTTCTGTTACTTGTCTTCCTTCTACCTTGGTGTGATCCAAGTAGAAGGGGTGTGCACACTAGGGACTCTGTTTAAGGCCATTATAATTGTCATATATTATGAGCACTATAAGAGGGGGGGAGTGAATTATAGTAAGAGAATATGCTATACTTTTTGCGGAAATAAAAGCTAGCTAGGGAACACGAAAAGGGAACACGAGAGATTTTAGCAAGGAAAAACTTCCTAGGCCCAATAGGAAGAAACGACCTCGACCACAATGGATTTTGACTCTAAACTTTCCACTATAATAGGCCAAAAGACTCTGTTTACAAACCTATTACTTTTATCTCGGGCCGCAACTTGAGTTCTTAAACTCAAGTTCTCAACAACAGTTCCCACAACTGTTGTTCCTCTCAAACTCCCCTCTAAGTTCCTCTCTTTCTGTTTTTCATGCTTCATTCAAAGCTTCTCACACTTACAAGAGTTCACTCAAATCCTTACCCAAAAATACAATATGTAAAATACTGGAAGAGTATAAACTCGAATAAAGTAAGTATGAATTTTCTTAGGAACGACACTGACTCTTTAAGATATCTAAGAATATTTGGCTAAGTCAGACACACTTTGTTCCAAGGTTTAGGCGCCTATTTATAAAGTACTTAGGCAAGACCATAAATTCTGTCCACTAAGATGTCCATTACTTTAATTTATTTATTAGTTTTTATTAGACTTTCCTTGAGAAATAATTAACCACTAACCCACTACTTAACTTAATAAATTAAAGCAATAATGTTGAACGTGGTTTATAGACTTGAAGCTTAATTAAACTAATTAAATATAAATTAAGGCTTGGGAAGAAAAAAATTAAACCCACTCACCACTTCACTATAAACGTGTAGCATTAAATAGAACGTGATATTAGTTTGCTTGGGGAGTAAATTAATCATTTTCTTTAATTAGTTTATAGGAAAATATCTTTTATAAATATCTTAAACATAACCGAAAATCATAATTAAGTTTTAAAAGAAAATCCTTTTAAAACCGAAAATCAGATTAAGTTTATAAATAAAATATTTTGAATTCAATAAAATATAAAAGATAAGATTTAAAAGATTTTGATATTATCCTAATTAAATCAGAAAATCATTTTAAATAAATTTCTAACAACTAACATTTATTTTCCTAAAGTCCTGGATCAAGTCAAGACTAGCTTAGGACTCTCTAACAAACTTACTTGGGCGCACAACTATGTTATGTGCACAACTTGGGAATTGTTAGCTGTTCCTAAGGTCATTTTTAAATCTGTCTCCTAACCTTATTCCTAATAGTGCCAGTGTCTGTTCCTGTCATGGGAACAGAACTAAGTTCTGTTTGAGAATTTAACACAAACTAGATTAAGTATTTACTCGACCTTAACAAGAAGATATTAAATACGTCCTAATGTATTCTAATCTTCACTCCAAGCTTGATACTTTATCTTTCGAACATCTTCACTTCGATATTTGATTAATTCTTCAATTTAATCTTTAATCAAGTATTCTCTTTGCTCGAGAATGAATTACCTAGTAATATCATAAATAACACAATATGTCTTTTGTTGGTTAAGTCATCTTCAAAACTCAAGGGTCAACAATTTCCCCCTTTTTAAGATGGCAACAAAAGGCATATATAATATAATACAATAATATTTAAACAAGTCGTATAAAACTATTTAACAAAGTAATGCAACTAAGTTAAATTAAATTCTAATAGACCTTTTACTTAATATTTAACTTAAGAGAGAAAAAACGATTTTAAACTAGGGAACATGAACAAGGCTAGATAATATTTACTCTTATTGCCTTTCTCTTTCCCCCTTTGGCATCTTCAAAAACATTGTTCCACGATTTTGAAAAGATGAATTTTATCTATCAAAACACATCACACCACCAAACTTAGTTAAAAACAAGTTGGTTAGTATAAGCAAATAAAGCATTTAACTCTCAATACCGCAATCCAAGAATATTAGCCATTCAAAAGACGCACACATGCAAAAAGATTCAACTTAAGATTAGCGGATTAACGTTGTTCCATTGTAGCATGCATAAGAAGGAAAGAAAATTAAACATTGTTCCCACAATAAAAATATTAAACTAAGAATAGTGTTTAGGCTTGAGGAGAGGGGGGTTATTCGACTTCTTCCACCACATCATTGAGTTTGTCCATTACTTCATTGTGGTTGCGTTCCACGGTTTGAGAAAGCTTGAACATCATGGACTCCAATAGCATCATGTTGTTGTTCACCTTTTGGAGCGCCATAAGATTCGTCTTAAGTTATTCCATGACAACCTCTTGAACCGTGAACGCCTTATCAACCTTTTCCGACAACCCTTTCACAATCTTGTTCACATCTTGAGCTTCTTGAGCAAATTCCATCATGGCCTCCGATTGACCCATAAGCAAAGTAAACAAATGATCCAACCTTTGAGCATGTGCAAAGGTATAAGTAGCACCAATGGAGGGGTTTTGAGATGTAGATGATGAAGGTTTTTGTGGATTGGTTGCGGCAGTGGGTTCCTTAGAATCAGGAACAACAGGTTGTTCCTTAGTGATGGGAACATCAGTGTTCCTTTCCCTTAGGAACAACAGTGAGAGGTTGTTTGGAAGGGGGAGGAATTGGTGATTTTTGTGGCTTGTTGTGTTTGGGGGATGCAGTTTTTGGTGGTGAAGTTTCCATAGGAGTAGGGGATTGTTCCCGTGATGAAGGAACACCTTTTGTTTCGATTTCTTCACAATCTCCCATCATCTAACGGATTCCGTCAATTAAATCATTTGTGGGGCCCACTTCATATTTACTTTACCAATTTCCTCATTTCCCCCTTTCATCTTTCCTCTTCTTAACCTAATTCAATGATTAATCACTTCAATTGCATCAGGTTTTTAGCCAAATTAAGAGCAAAAAAAATTTCATCAAGTTTAATTAATCTAAATAAAGCAATAAGTCATAATTAGATCGCACAACATTAACCGTAATTCGATGAAAAAATAATAACCCGTAATTCAATTGAACCACCAATAACCCTAAATTGATTTAATAACCAAAACCCTAAATTAGTTGATAAGATAAACCCTAACTCAATTAAACAGAGTTATCCCCAAATTCAATTCGACAACTTAAACCCTAAATCAATTCAATAATGAAAACCCTAATTTTCGTCAACAAAAACCCTAATTTTTGAATCATTCAAACATAAACAACTTTGCTCCAAAGTGGATCGAATTCTGGTTGTCTCTTACTCTCTATTTGTTGATTTAAAGAAAGAGAAGCAAATCTGATTATTTTAGCTCTCATTCATTGGGGAAATTAGGTTAAGAAGAGGAAAGATGAAAGGGGAAATGAGGAAATTGGTAAAGTAAATATGAAGTGGGCCCCACAAACGATTTAGTTGACAGAATCCGTTAAATGATGGGAGAATGTGAAGAAAACGAAATAAATGGTGGTAATTTAAAAAAAAAAAAGTCAAGGTGGTAATATACAAAATCTGTAAACTAAAAGGTGGTAATATACAATTTTTCCTTAATTGTACTTCATCATCACCAACAACATCATCATCAAGCACAAAAGAAGAAGAGCTCAATACCTTCAAGTTGCGAATGCGCCTACTTGATCTAGGAGCTTGTAAAACCGGTGTCTCATTCTCCAATTCTTCCTTGTCAACAATTTTCTTCCCTTTAGACTTTTCTTTTTCTTCTTTTTCTTTTTCTTTTTCCATTTTTTCAATTGTTTCATCTTTCTTTTCTTTTTCTATTTTGTCTTTTTCTTCTTCTTTTTTTTCGATTTCCACCTCAATGTCAGTTTCCTCATTCTCTTCTCCTTCACCGTCATTCTCTACCTCATCATCATCCAATTTGGATCTCTCTTGCACGACCTCCCCATCGACAATCGAGACATTAAATTTATTGAGTGCCTTGGTGTTCAACAAATTGCCCGTTGTAACACCAACTTGAGGAACTCCATCAAGCTTCACATTAAACTTTTTCAAGAGAACCATAACTAGGGATCCATATCCTACAACAAATCCATTCTCAATGCAATGATTCAAGTGTTGAATCATAAGGGAAAGAAAATTAATTGGTTTATATGATGCAAGGCAATGAATATAAATTAAATCCAACATGCCAACCAAAGCACGTTTACACAGACGAGGCAAAAGAGCTTTTTTAAGTAGGTGAAAGAGTATTTTGTGGAAGGGGGATAGCAGATTATGATTTATAGTGGTAGCACCTCTTTTACCATCATACTTCACTACTAGATCAGTAAAAGAAATATCAGAAAAAGGGTATGCTCCACGCTGTTTCTTAAAGTAAACATCAGTTCCCTTCACAGGAACACCAAACAGCTTTCCCAAGGAATCACAATTAAAATCAATTTGTGTTCCTCTCACAAGAGTAGAACAATTTCTCCCCTCGTCCATAGAAAAGTTCTCACAGAATTCATCCATTAATTTGGGAACGAGACATTTACCATAACAATTCTCAAATAGTAGTTCCCAACCCTGAAATTTTAGAACTTCTAGCAATTGATGAAAATTTACTCTTCTACACCAAGCAAAATCGATACATAAGCCTAAAACATACCTAGATGGAGTCGATTTCCTTCTCGTCATATTCGATATTCCTTTTCTAGGAACATCAGGTTCCCCCTCAGATTTTGCATGTGACCCTTCGACTTCCATTTCTACCGCTTCTTCACTTTGTTTCCTTTTTCTCAAAATTCGTGTGGGTGGATTGGGATAGATATCTATGGGAGTTGGTGAGTCGTTGTGAGTAGAAGAGGGAGAAGGTTTCTCCGTTTTAGATTGAGTGTGGAGAAAAAGATTTTTTGTGAGATTCATGTTTGAGGGAAAGGGGCGCCTTTTATGTGGGTGAATGGATGCAATTTTTGGTTTAGTAGGAAAGCTTAAGATTAATTTAATGGAGGTAATTAATGAGGATATTAATGAAGAAGATGGAGAGTTTAAACAAAATTCAATTAATCCGTGTAAGGCACACAGTTTTGGGGGAAAAATAAAGAAAAATTAAGGAAAATATTTAAGATAATATTTCCCAACTAATTTGCGAGATATTAGGAAAGAAAGAAAAAAAATAATATCAAGATTTTCAAGAGAAAAATCTAAAAAGAATGTTTTTGTAATTTTAATTAGATTTCGAAACTTGAAAAGAAATCCTAAATCTGTTATGCTGAGAACAACGTTTGGGTACAACGGATGGGAATAGAGAATCTTGCTACTTTGGAGCGCAATTAACCTTTTAATCCCTTGTTAACTCTTAAGGTAAAGAATTTTCTAAAGAACACTAAGGATAATATTATTGGACATTGGTGAGCAGTTTTCAGACAAATTCACTTATACATATGAAATAATCATAGAAAAGTTGTGATGCATTTAAATAAATAAACTCACCAAATTTATTCACACATAAATAATGCCAAAGAGTCAAACCAAAAAGGGAGAAAGATTATAACAATTATTTCAACGTAATTAAGCCAAGTTCAAGTCTCAGTTTTTCAATCCGATCTCTATTTGAGGGCTTTGTCAGAATATCAGCAATCTGACGTTCATTTTCACAAAATTCCATTTTAGTTAGGCCCTTTTCAACATTGTCCTTAAGAAAATGATGCCTAATATGAATATGGTTAACTCTAGAATGATGCACGGGATCTTTAGAAATACTAATAGCACTAGTATTATCACAATAGATGGAAACACATTAAAAGTAAATTCCATAGTCACATACTTGTTGTTTTATCCAAAGCATTTGGGAACAACATGCTGCTGCTGCAACATATTCAGCCTCAGCTGTAGATAAAGCAACTGTGTTTTGCTTCTTAGTATTCCAAGAAACTAAACTATGACTAAGGAACTGAACCATACCTAATGTACTCTTTCTATTGACTAGATCTCCAGCATAGTCAGCATATGCAAATCCTTTCAACTCAAAGGTATCACTTCTTGAATAGAACAAGCTTAAATCATCTATTCCTTTGAAGTATCTTAGGATCCTCTTCACTGCTGTGAGATGAGATTCCTTCGGATTGGCTTGAAACCTAGCACATAGACCTACACTAAAAGCAATATCGGGACGACTTGCAGTTAGATATAATAATGAGCCAATCATACCTCGATAATTGGTTTGATCCACACTTGTTCTTATATCATCCTCGTCCAACCTAGTTGAAGTTCCCATAGGTGTATGGTTTAGTTTTGAAGCCTCTAAACCATACTTTTGCAGTAGTTCCTTAATTACTTTTGTTGATGGATGTAAATTCCTTCTTCTGTTTATTTAATTTATAGCCTCAAGAAGAAATTGAGCTCACCCATCATACTCATTTCGAACTCTTTACTTTTGAGATTAGCAAAGTACTTGCATAAAGATTCATTAGTGGCACCAAAATATCATCAACATATATTTGAACTACTAATAAATGTTTCCCTTTTGATTTCAAAACCAAGGTCCTATCAAGTTTTCCTCTTTTAAATTCATTTTCAAGAAGGAACTTTGAAAGTCTTTCATACCATGCTTTAGGAGCTTGTTTTAACCCATAAAGAGCTTTGTCAAGCTTAAAGACATGATTTGGAAGATCTTTATTTTCAAAACCAGGAGGTTGATTGATATCACGTATTTATATAGAGTTTCTCCCTTATTTACAAGCTAATTTGTGCGTCATTGGAGCTCTTGGGAGCTATTTTGTGCTAACTATCGTATGTAGTTGTGGTTTCGTGTTTTAGTATTGAATTGCAGGTTTTATGGAGTTTTCTCCTTATTCCCGAGCCTTTTGGAAGCAACCACGGCTTTACGAGATGTTATGAGGCACGTAGGATGGCTCGCGAGCTTTATGGATAGTTTAGGAGGTCCCAAGACCCCTAAACGTGAAGATTAGAGAGCCAAGGAGTCAAAGGAGGTTTCCGTGCACTGATCGGGCAGAAATGGCCCGATCGGGCGAAATATTTATGATCGGGTATGCAAGTTGCAGACCCAATCGGGCAAGCATTGCCCGAAGTGATCGGGCGAACATCATGTACCCAAACCCGATCGGGTGTTCACCGCCCGACCCGATCGGGTGGGCTGCTCATAGCTCTTGTTGTGACGCTGCTTGCGAGGCGAACATGCTGGGAGGGTTTGTCGCCTGGCTCGATCGGGTGGCTGAGCAAGGCCCGATCGGGTGGGCGTCAAGACCATCTAATGCTGCTGCGCTGCTGCTACATCACAGCCCAAGACGAGAAAATACGAAGTTGCTGGGCACCCGATCGGGTACAGTGCTCGGACCCGATCGGGTCTGGCACCCTTTTACGCGGATTTCGCCTTTTGTTTCCGTTTTAATTAACTTGAGGGGGTATTATAAATACCTTTTTCCTCATTATTTAGAGACATCTTTTATTCACCTTTCATGAGCTTTAGACTAGTTTTATTCTTCATTGTTCTTAGTTCAATTCAAACACTTTAGATTAATTTAGAGGTGATCAAACCTATTTCGATTTCAATAAAGTTCCTGCTTTCCGTTAATTGGTATTATTTCTTATCCTAATCTCTTTTATTATTCTCAATTGCTTAGTTTATTTATTTAATCGTTCATGATGCAATTGTTAGGGTTTCATATTAGTTTTATTATTGTTAATTCGATCATGAGTGAGTAGTCTCTTTCTAGGGTGTTAGATAGGAAAGCCATGTTTATACCATGATTGTGATTTAGACTCTTATTGATTTCTAGGGCTTGATTAGGGTGATTGTGATGTGATTTGTTCTTTATTGAGTAATTAACGTTATTGCGCAATTTCGTTGGTTGCTTGTGGTTAATAGTTGTTTGCACAGATCCGTCTTACGACTAGAGGCCTAGGACATGTCAGTAGTTCTGATTACGTTAGTGAACATGCGGCGTATGTTGAACTATGAGCGTTGAGTCTTAACCATAGCTCAACATAGGCTCTAATCCCCCGACTCTTGACTTAGGTTTTGATAGTAGTTGACCCTATTTGATTGGTATAAGCATGGTGGACCGACCTAATACCCTAGACTTTTATTCCATAGTTTAATCCTCAATTTATTCCGTCTTTTGTAGTCTATTCTTTAGTTTAATTATTTCTTCCCTGATTTCATCTGGAGTAGCTGAATCGGTTGAATATTAATTTAGAAACTCTGTCTCCCTGTGGATTCGACCCTGCTTCCACTGACTACCTAGTTAGAGGTCCGTAGGTTTATTTTTGATTAGGTGATACGACTAAAACCTATCAAATTTTGGCGCCGTTGCCGGCGAGACGGCTAGTTTTCTAAGTTTTATTTGATTATTTGGTCTACTTCTTTGTACCTCATTGGAACTTCATTGTTTCAATCGAGGTACGTTTAACAGCTGCTTTTTGTTTCTTTTGTATGCCCAGGTGCCAAAGAAACGGTTCCCCCATTCCAGCGGACCCCGATCTTACAAGGACAATCAGGCGGATCCGAAAGATAAAGCAGAAAGAAAAGCAGTCTGTTCAGCTGAACCTCTCTGGAACAGACACCTTGAGTTCAGTTATGTCAAAATCACTGAAGTCATATGGGGTGCCCAACCCAGATGGTCTCTCCACTGGACCTACCATGCCCACCATTGCCGCGACAAATTTTGAGATTAAGCCTGGACTCATCAGCATGGTCCAGCAAAATCAGTTTGGTGGGCATCCTACTGAAGATCCGGCAAATCATCTGCAACGGTTTCAACAACTTTGTCAAACCGTTAAACATGTCGGCGTCACTCCAGATCAGCTAAAAGTCATGTTGTTCGAGTTTACTTTGAGAGATAGAGCCCAGAAGTGGTTGAACGATGTGAAGGAAACTGAATGGAGTGAGATTTCTGCTGCATTTCTGAGAGAGTATTACCCACCTACTAAAACAGCAGAAATCAGAAATAAACTAGGCACGTTTTCCCAAGAGCCTGATGAAACATTAAGGGAAGCGTGGGCTAGGTTTAGAGATCTACAGAGAGAGTGTCCACACCATAATATGGACAAATGGTTCTTGACGCAGACATTCTACAATGGTCTGCAGCCTCAGACGAAGTGTATTGTTGATTCGTCTGCAGGAGGAGTGTTTTTAGACAAGGCAGTTGATGAGGGTTATGAATTCATATCAAATCTTGCAGCCAATGACCATTCATCATCTAGGAGTTTGACTAAGAAGGTACTTGAAGTTGACGCTATTTCATTGCTTACATCTCAGATGGCGCAACTAACTCAGCAGCTAATGAAGTCTTCTAGTCCGACACCTCCACCCATGAGTATCAATGCTATGTCTGCAGTAGCACCCATTACCTCATCTTACTGCGAGGTATGTGGTGTTCAGGGTCACTTTGGGCATGACTGTCAGTTCAGTCAATTTCAGATGGAGCAGGCCAATGCCTTCCAACAAAGACCACAAACCTTCCCCCCTTCACATAACTGCCAAAACCCACAAAACCATCAACCTCCACCTCCACAAAACTACCCTAAACCTTCATACCATCAAACCCCACAAAATTTCCAAAGACCACCACCACAAAACTTCCATCATCCCAATAACTTCCAAACTCCACAAAATTTCCACACCCCACCTCCACAAAACAACCCACAAGAGTCTAGCAATTCTGAATTGATGAAACTGATATTGTCCATGCAAAAGGCAAATGAGGAAACAAGGAGGGCCCAAGAGAAGCACATCCAACTTCTCGAGGCTCAAGTTGCTCAGTTGGCAGAATCTAATGCACAGAGGCAGCAGGGACAATTGCCAGGGCAACCAGTTCAGAGAGAACATGTGAATGCCATCACTCTTCGTAGTGGCATTGCATATGATGCCCCTCCAGTGCCCATTGATGAGGTTACCCCGACTGCAGGGAAGAAGAGGGTGGTAGAGGAAGGAAAAAGAAAGAATTCGACGTCTGAAGTCGATTTGTCTGCAGAAGCTGAACAGACAGGGAAGAAAAAGGAGAAGGTTTCTGAAACGCCTTTTACACCAAGGCTACCTTTTCCTCACAGGATGCAACAGTCCAAGGTCGATCAGCAGTTTGGTAAGTTCTTGTCTATGGTCAAGAACCTTGAGGTAACGATTCCATTCACAGACTTAATTACCCAAGTGCCTGTTTATGCCAAATTTCTGAAAGACATGATTACTAAGAAAAGAGACTTTGGTGGGGTAGAACGTGTCGCTCTTACTGAAGAGTGTAGTGCTTTTATTCAAAATAAAACCCCACCAAAGTTAAAATATCCTAGTAGTTTTTCTATACCCTGCCATCTTGGACCTATTTTTATTGATAAGGCTTTGTGTGATTTAGGTGCTTCTGTTTCTGTTATGCCATTGTCTGTTTATAAGAAACTGAACATGGGCGCCCTTAAATGCACACAAATCACTTTACAGATGGCGGATCGTTCTATAAAATACCCTCTAGGTGTTTTAGAGGACGTTCCTGTTAGGGTAGGGAAATTCTATATTCCTGTTGATTTTGTGGTGCTAGATATGGATGAGGATGCCCAGATTCCTATTATCTTGGGTAGGCCGTTTTTGTGTACTGCTGGTGCTGTTATTGATGTCAAGTCTGGGTCTTTAACTCTGAGTGTTGGTGATGATAAAGTGATTTTTAAACTAACCAATGCTGTTAAGGCACCTATGCTTGAACAATCTTGTTGCAGGGATGAGGTTCTGGATGAAATAGGTGTGGAGAAGGTTCCAATTCCACCTAAGGTTGCCTCACCATCTGGAGGCATTGTCAATAACATTTGGAGGAGAAAGATGTTTGATGAGGGTGGCACTCATTGCCAAGCCCCTCCTATTTGAGAGAGGGAGGATTATGGTCGTGCGGGACCTTTATAAACCAGCGCTGTGCGAGAGGCAACTCGTATTTCTTTTCTTTCCCTTTTCCTTTTCTTTTTATTTTTCTTCCTTTTGTGAGCGAGAGTGAGGGTACTAACATTGTTTTTCCTCTTAGCATAGTCCTTATAACCTTTTGGCATTGAGGACACTGCCAAGTTCAGCTTGGGGGAGGAGTTCTGTTTGTATTCCCTTTCTCTTTTACTGCTTTCTAGGATAGATTTACTGCTTTCAAAAATACTGAAAAAAATCAAAAAAATATGGTTCCCATGACTGGTTTAGTTGCCTCCCTGTGCCCCTTGCTGTGCTCTATTTGAAAGTGATTTGACTTTGTTTTCTGGATAGCTGGGCATTTGTGATCTTGAGGCTATGATTTGATGTTTGATTGCTATGATTTCGAGCATTTTTGGATTATATTAGACCACTTTGTGCTGCATACCTGAATTGGTTAAACTGTGAGGCCTCTTTGTAGCCTATTGGATTCATATTATTATCCAGTCTATTCTTGTGTGTTAGTTCCTCTTTAGTGGATTGATCTTGACTTTGACTTCGTACTTGTCTGATTTTAGATGACTTGTAGCATTTGCTGTGATAGAGGCGTTCTTTTGTCTAATTCTTGAGCTTCAGAGTGAATTTTTGATATACTTTTATCCTCCTTAGCCCCGCTGAGCCTAATGACTTGTTTCGTGTTACTTAAACCCCTATTATGAGCCAAAAGCCTTCACTTGATATTATTCCAAGCCTAGCTTGGGGGAGCTTTTATATGGGTTGAGTTTGAGATTGGTTTGTTGGTTTAGTTTGGTTTTTGAGGAATTTGAAAGTGTATTTGCTGTGGTTTGAGAGTGAGAAAGAGAAAAGAAAAAGCAAGTTTAGAGTTGCGTGAATGAAGTTCAGAAAAATGAAAGAAAAATGAAATGAAAATTCAAAAGAATTCTAGTTCTTTCATTCACGTACGTTCATAAAGGAATATTCGCTCCATTGCTAGAAAATTGGGTTTGTTATGAGCTTTTCAATGATTTATGAGAGTTGGGTTACTTTACATGGTTTTATGGTGATTGTTGGGAGTTGTGTAGGTCATCTTAGGCCTTGTTTGAATGATTTTTGCTCCCCCTTTCTTGGTTTTTCCACCACATTACCCAAAAGTATCCCCTACCTCTCACCTAAGCCCCATTACAACCCTATAAAGTCCTCTTGAGCTCGTGTCTGCAATGTTCATTTGATTGATTTCGAGTTAGTTTGTCAAAGTTAAAGAGTATTTCTGCTAATTGAGTCGACTTGACTAGGATGAGCGTCATTGAACCTTCTTAAACACATGAGAGTGTGAGTGGGAAGGGTACTTATGGTCGGGTTGGTGAGTGTTCAGGCACATTCTTTGCCTGCCACAAAATTGAGAGGAGTGACACCCTTGTGAGTGCCTTTTCAGGACTTGTATGCTTTGTGGATGCTTGAGTTTGATAAATTGCTTGAATGATTGGTGGTTGGATGGATTTGATGAGCCAAACTTGAATTATGCCTGCTTGAACGATTCTTAGTCTTGAAAATATTTTGAGCTTTGATTTGTTTTTATCTTTGGGGTGAGGTAATCTATTCCATGTTCATGTGCTGTTTGCTTGAGGACAAGCAAAGGTTTAGCTTGGGGGAGTTTGATATCACGTATTTATATAGAGTTTTCTCCCTTATTTACAAGCTAATTTGTGCGTCATTGGAGCTCTTGGGAGCTATTTTGTGCTAACTATCGTATGTAGTTGTGGTTTCGTGTTTTAGTATTGAATTGCAGGTTTTATGGAGTTTTCTCCTTATTCCCGAGCCTTTTGGAAGCAACCACGGCTTTACGAGATGTTACGAGGCACGTAGGATGGCTCGCGAGCTTTATGGATAGTTTAGGAGGTCCCAAGACCCCTAAACGTGAAGATTAGAGAGCCAAGGAGTCAAAGGTAGTTTTCCGTGCACTGATCGGGCAGAAATGGCCCGATCGGGCGAAATATTTATGATCGGGTATGAAAGTTGCGGACCCGATCGGGCAAGCATTGCCCGAAGTGATCGGGCGAACATCATGTACCCAGACCCGATCGGGTGTTCACCGCCCGACCCGATCGGGTGGGCTGCTCATAGCTCTTGTTGTGACGCTGCTTGCGAGGCGAACATGCTGGGAGCGTTTGTCGCCTGGCCCGATCGGGTGGCTAAGCAAGGCCCGATCGGGTGGGCGTCAAGACCATCTAATGCTGCTGCGCTGCTGCTACATCACAGCCCAAGACGAGAAAATACGAAGTTGCTGGGCACCCGATCGGGTACAGTGCTCGGACCCGATCGGGTCTGGCACCCTTTTACGCGGATTTCTCCTTTTGTTTCCGTTTTAATTAACTTGAGGGGGTATTATAAATACCTTTTTCCTCATTATTTAGAGACATCTTTTATTCACCTTTCATGAGCTTTAGACTAGTTTTATTCTTCATTGTTCTTAGTTCAATTCAAACACTTTAGATTAATTTAGAGGTGATCAAACCTATTTCGATTTCAATAAAGTTCCTGCTTTCCGTTAATTGGTATTATTTCTTACCCTAATCTCTTTTATTATTCTCAATTGCTTAGTTTATTTATTTAATCGTTCATGATGCAATTGTTAGGGTTTCATATTAGCTTTATTATTGTTAATTCGATCATGAGTGAGTAGTCTCTTTCTAGGGTGTTAGATAGGAAAGCCATGTTTATACCATGATTGTGATTTAGACTCTTATTGATTTCTAGGGCTTGATTAGGGTGATTGTGATGTGATTTGTTCTTTATTGAGTAATTAACGTTATTGCGCAATTTCGTTGGTTGCTTGTGGTTAATAGTTGTTTGCACAGATCCGTCTTACGACTAGAGGCCTAGGACATGTCAGTAGTTCTGATTACGTTAGTGAACATGCGGCGTATGTTGAACTATGAGCGTTGAGTCTTAACCATAGCTCAACATAGGCTCTAATCCCCCGACTCTTGACTTAGGTTTTGATAGTAGTTGACCCTATTTGATTGGTATAAGCATGGTGGACCGACCTAATACCCTAGACTTTTATTCCATAGTTTAATCCTCAATTTATTCCGTCTTCTGTAGTCTATTCTTTAGTTTAATTATTTCTTCCCTGATTTCATCTGGAGTAGCTGAATCGGTTGAATATTAATTTAGAAACTCTGTCTCCCTGTGGATTCGACCCTGCTTCCACTGACTACCTAGTTAGAGGTCCGTATGTTTATTTTTGATTAGGTGATACGACTAAAACCTATCATTGATCAACATAAACCTCTTCATTTAAATACCCATTTAAAAACGCACATTTCACATCCATTTGATACAATTTAAAACCCATGAAAGCAGCAAAAACAATAAATATTCTAATTGCTTCTAATCTAGCAACAGGAGCAAAAGTATCTTTGTAATCAATACGTTCCTGTTGATTGTATCCTTTTACAACCAAACACGCCTTGTTCCTTACTATGGTTCCGAACTCATCCAACTTGTTCCTAAACACCCATTTAAAACCAATCACCTTATTGTGTTTAGGTTTAGGATCAAGGTGTCAAACCTTGTTCCTTTCAAATTGGTGAGTTTATCTTGCATAACTACGATCCAATCAGCATCAGTGAGAGCTTCTTCATGGTTCCTGGGTTCCATCATAGAAAGAAAAGCATGAAAGCACAAAATTTTTTAATTTGAGATCTCGTTTGAGTTCCCTTGTGAATACCACTGATAATTAGTTCCACAGGATGGGAACGCTGATGTCTCCAAGACTTTGGTTGGAAATCGTGGATGGGAACTTGGTTTCCTTATGGAGTTTCTTGATCATCTTCATGTTCTTGGGAACCAGGTTCAACAATGGTGGATTCATTCACTTGTGTATCCTCACCTTGTTCATCTTCAGTGTTGGGAACAGGAACAGGATGTTATTCCTTTGGGTTTGTTCCTATGACTTCTTCTTCTTCCAAAATCTCATCAGTGAGAATTTGATCTTTTATCAAACCTATCTCGAAGTCATCTTCAACCTGTGTGCTTGGAACAAGAGTATCTGTTTCATAAAAAATAATATGTACACTTTCTTCTACACACATGGTCCTCTTATTATAAACTCTATAAGCCTTGCTACTTGAACCGATACCTAGAAATACCGTTTCGTCACTCCTACCACCAAATTTCCCAAGACTTTGTTTCCCATTATTATGAACAAAATATTTACATCCAAATGTCCTGAAATAGGTAATATTGGGCTTTTTACCAAAATAAAGCTCATAAGGGGTTTTGTTCATCAAAGGTCTTACCATGGCACGATTTATAATATGACAAGCAGTATTCATGGCTTCGGCCCAAAAGTTCCTAGGAAGTCCACTAGCTATCAACATAGTTCTAGCCATTTCTTCTAAGGTTCTATTTTTGATTCAACAACACCATTTTGTTGAGGTGTCCTAGGGGTGGAAAATTTATGGTCCAAGCCATGTTCCCTACTAAAGTCGTCAAACTTAAAGTTCTTAAATTCCTTGCTATGATCAGATCTAATGTGCAACAACTTTTGACCACTCAAATTTTAAACTTTCTTTGCAAACACTAAGAACTCATCATAAGTCTCATCCTTGCTAGAAAGAAAAATAACCCATGTAAATCTAGAATAGGCATCAACAATCACTAGCACATACTTCTTGCCACTCCTACTTTGAATCCTCATTGGTCCACACAAATCCATATGAATTAACTCTAATGGTCTTGTGGTACTCACCACGCTTTTGGACTTAAAGGAGGACCTTACATGCTTCCCTTTAGCACACACATCACAAACTCGATCTATGTGAAAATTAATTGAGGGTAAACCTAAAACTAGTTCTTTTGATCGAAGTTTGTCAAGTAAAGAAAAACTAGCATGTCCAAGACGCATATGCCATAATAGCCGATCATCATCAATAACACTAAGGCTTGTAAATTGATTTTTGGGAACAAGGTCAAGATCCACAACATATGTGTTCCCTTTCCTCGTTCCTTCTAAAACGACATCCTTTGTGCTTTTGTTGACGATCAAACACTTTCGCAATTAAACTTCACATTATTCCCCTTATCACAAAATTGGGAAATACTCAACAAATTATCCTTTAAACCATCAACTAGAAAACATTATTTATGGAATGTGACGATAACTTACCAACTTTGCCCATGGCAACTATTGTCACCAAAAGTCACACTTCCACCATCATAGGCAGAGAGTGAGAGAAATCTTAATCTATCTCCAGTCATATGCTTTGAACAACCAGTGTCTAGGTACCATGTGTTCTTCCCCCTCACTCTAGCCTGCAAGAAAACTAATTGTTAGAGTTAGGAACCCAATCTTTCTTGAGTTCCTTTCCTTCATTAACATTAGATTTCTCTTTCCAAGTTAATTTGCTTGTTTCCAAGTTTTTGTCTAATCGACCAAGTCTAATAGGACATGAGTTCCTATAATGACTAGTTTTCCCACAATACATACAAACTATATCACTTGGTAAATCAACTCTCTTTTTAGGTTTTTCAAATCTCTTTTGTGATTAAAACTAAGACCTTTAGTTCGTTTAGTTTGAGGGTTTTTAATCCAATTAGGAATAGGAAGGAACTTCTTCTTGTTCCTACTTAAGTTCAGTTCCCCTTCAAGTTCCTTGTTCTATTTTTCCAAAAACAAAACATGATTTTTCAATTCTTTTATTTCAGATTTGAAACTTTGTAAGGGAACTGACTTAATGTCAAAGGAACTCACTTCAGGAACAAATTATTTCAATTGAGATAACTCAAGGCTTAATAAGTAGTTCTCATTTTTAACAATTTCGAAATCCTCTTTTAAACTTAGATTTTTATCAAACAATTCGAAAAATCTTTTTTCAATGTCGATTCGAATACTTTTAAACCAAGAAGTATGTTCCTTTGCAACAACTAAAGCATGTTGACTTTGTTTCAACTTAATGGACTCATCTTTGCAATCATTTACAACATCAACAATAAATTCAAATAATTGCTCTTTACTTAAAGAATTAAGACGAGTTTTAATAATGTCTAAATTTGCCTTAAGAGATTCGATCTCATCATCAGATTCGAAATTGTCAAGTGCCATGAGACAAAAGTTTGGTGTTTCCTCATTAGGTTGAGGATCATCTTTTTCCTCGGAATCAGATTCTCCCCATGCAGCAACCATTGCTTTCTTTAAGTCGGATCTAGTATAGAAACTTTTGTATTCCTTGTTCCATCTCTGCTTCGTTCCCTTCCTTTCCTTTTGTCTTGTTCCCATTGGGGACATTCCTTGATAAAGTGATCGGAACTACCACATTTATGACAAACAGGTTTGTTAGAAAATTTCTTGTTTTTACCTTTGTAGTCTCCATTCTTCATGTTCCTAAAAATCCTTTTGAATTTTCGGACCATGAGAGCGGATTCCTCTTCGTTAGTTTCCGAGTCATCACTTTCATCGGCTTTTAAGGCAATCGACTTCTGTTTGGACATATCACCATTTTCATTGTCCAAGTGTAGCTCGTGAGTCATAAGGGAACCAGCAAGTTGTTCCAGATTGAACTTCGTAAAGTCCTTAGTTTCTTGTAAGGCCGTAACCTTAGCCATCCAACGATCTCTAGAAAGGCTCCTTAGGACCTTACGTACCTGTTCCTCAGAGTTAATCACTTTTCCAAGAGAGATTAGCTCATTAATAATATTTGTAAAGCGTGTAAACATCTCTTGAATAGATTCTTTTGATTTCATTTGAAAAAGTTAATATTGGTTCATCAAAAGATCTATTTTTGATCTCTTAACTTCACTCGTTCGTTCATGAGTGACTTCAAGAAGATTCCAAATTTGTTTTGCGGTTTTGCATCCCATGACACGATTGTGTTCATGGGGTCCAAGACCACAATGAAGCAGTTTAATGGCAAGAGCATTAATTTCCATTTTTTTGAAATCAGCTTTGTCGAAATCAGAGATGGATTTAGGAATTACCTCGTTCATGTCATTAGTGGTACTGACTTCAAAGTCACCTACCTCTATGACTCGCCATACCTCGTAATTGTCGTCTTTGATGAAGATCTCCATTCTATTCTTCTAGTAGGTATATAACGCCGTTGAACATTGGTGGCCTCTGTGTAGAGTAACCTTCTTCCAGTTTCTCTCTAGTATTCATATTTTCCTAGATCTCAAACTCAACAGGGTTACCTGTGTTCTTAGAGTTCCCGCTATGATACCAATTGTTATATAATATGAGCACTATGAGAGGGGGGGTGAATTATAGTGAGGGAATATGCTATACTTTTTGCGAAAATAAAAGCTAGCAAGGGAACACGAAAAGGGAACACGAGAGATTTTAGCGAGGAAAAACTTCCTAGGCCCAATAGGAAGAAACGACCTCGCCCACAAGAGATTTTGACTCTAAACTTCCACTATAATAGGCCAAACGACTCTGTTTACAAACCTATTACTTTTCTCTCAGGCCACAACTTGAGTTCCTAAACTCAAGTTCCCAACAACAGTTCCCACAACTGTTGTTCCTCTCGAACTTCCCTCGAAGTTCCTCTCTTTCTCTTCCTCACGCTTCACTCAAAGCTTCTCACACATACAAGAGTTCACTCAAACCCTTACCGAAAAATAAAATATGTAAAACAGTGGAAGAGTATAAACTCGAATAAGTATGAATTCTCTTAGGAACGACACTGACTCTTTAAGACATCTAAGAATATTTGGCTAAGTCAGACACACTTTGTTCCAAGGTTTAGGCGCCTATTTATAAAGTACTTAGGCAAGACCATAACTTATGTCCACTAATTCATGATGTCCATTACTTTAATTTATTTATTAGTTTTTATTAAACTTTCCTTGAGAAATAATTAACCACTAACCCAATACTTAACTTAATAAATTGAAACAATAATGTTGAACATGGTTTATAGACTTGAAGCTTAATTAAACTAATTAAAAATAAATTAAGACTTGGGAAGAAAACAATCAAGCCCACTCACCACTTCACTATAAACGTGTAGCAGTAAATAGAACGTGATATTAGTTTGCTTAGGGAGTAAATTAATCATTTTCTGTAATTAGTTTTTAGGAAAATATCTTTTATAATTATCTTAAACATAACCGAAAATCATAATTAAGTTATAAAAGAAAATCCTTTTAAAACCGAAAATCAGATTAAGTTTTATAAATAAAATATTTTGAATTCAATAAAAATATAAAAGATAAGTTTTAAAAGATTTTGATATTATCCTAATTAAATCAGAAAATCATTTTAAATAAATTCCTAACAAACTAACAACTAACTCCCTAAAGTCATGGATCAAGTCAAGACTAGCTTAGGACTCTCTAACAAACTTACTTGGGCGCACAACTATGTTATGCGCACAACTTGGAAAATGTTAGCTGTTCCTAAAGTCATTTCTAGGTCTGTTTCCTAACCTTGTTCCTAATAGTGCCAGTGTCTGTTCCTGTCATGGGAACAGAACTAAGTTCCGTTTGACAATTTAACACCCGACCTTAACAAGAAGATATTAAATACGTCCTAATGTATTCTAATCTTCACTCCAAGCTTGATACTTCATCTTTCCAACATCTTCACTTCGATCTTTGATTAATTATCCAATTTAATCTTTGATCAAGTATTCTCTTTGCTCGAGAATGAATTACCTAGCAATATCATAAATTATATAATATGTCTTTTGTTGGTTAAGTCATCTTAAAAACTCAAGGGTCAATAATAATATTTGTAGGTAGTTACTGGGGATTGACCCAGGCCTACATTGTTGAAGTAAGTAGTTAATGGGGAGTGACCCTGACTTACTTGCGTTCTCTTTCCTCTCCTTAAATAATCGGATAATACTTGATTATTGAATTAATTGAAATTACGTGAGTATTAACCATATATATATATATATATATATATATATATATATATATATGTATGCACTTATGTGATTATTAATTGTATTTATATATGTATATGTGCTATACTTTCGACCCTATAAAACTATTATTTTTAGAAAGTATTTTCAACTTAAGTATTTTACGGGATGGAGTTGGAATTACTCAGTTTTTCTGATTTTTGGGAGCTTGTCTCTCTTGTTTCTTTTCAATGTATTTGTGAAGGTGGGTGATCGACTGGGGGAACAATGAGAGATCATTAGAGTTGTCATCCTCTTAGCTTGTTAATTAGATTCCGCTGGTACTCTGAACACTTTAGTAATTAGTAATGATTAACGAACAATTTATTTTGTTGTAAGGATTAATTGATTTGAATTTAGTATGCCTTAATCTTTTAGTCTTGCATTTAATTCCAAGGAGTTAAGTGCGGTGGTAACACGCCCGTTTAGTTGAACTGTAATATCCTAGAAATTTAAGCAAAATAGATTATTCGAATCCGACCACCGTGCCCGCTTCTAGTAGGTCTTCCAGCTACTGAATTAAACCCAGCACAAGTGAAGTAGTGAAAAACTCACGTTTGAAACACAGAAGTCAGACTAAAGAGCCAGGGAAGGGGTTTCGGTTTCGCTTTTTTTGGCGCGCCGATTAAAAGGAACGCCCTCATTTAATTTCCTTTCGGAAATTGAACGGGCGAATGCAGGGGGTAAAAACGCTTTTAATTTCCTTTCGGAAATTGAACGGGCGAATACAGGGGGTAAAAACCCCCCTGTGACCCCCCCTCTTGCTACCCCCCTAACCCCAAAGGGGGGACGGAAGGAACTCCAACTCAAACGAATTAAATCCCGGCAAGAGATAGCCCAACGAATATGTGATCGCATTGGCTACACAGGCCAAACCCAAAACGAAAAATGTAATTAAATAGTAACAAAATTATTTTATTTATATAATTTTATAAGTTAATAAATTCCTTAAAAATAAAAGATTAAGTTAATGTAATTCTAAAAACTTATTTAAGTACTTGCGTAATATTTTTAAAATATTTTAAGGTTATTCAAAATAATGTTTAATCATATTTGCTTAAGTTAGTTTTCAAGTACTTATTTTCTTATGACATGGGATAGTATGTAAAAGCTATTGGATCCACAAAAAACCTTGAGCCCAATACCCAAAACTTACTCAACCTAAAACTACCCAACTAACCCAAATAGAAATCAGAAATTAAAAGAGAAAGAAAGGAGGGAAAGAAAATCAGAAGAAGGAAACTCCATCTTCTTCTATAAGCTAACTAAGTCAACAAAACCACCATTTCTTCCCTTATTTCTTCTTCCCAACAAATTATCCCCACAGATTCAAGCTCTCAAAACCATGGAGTTTGCCAAAACCATGAACCATAGCCACTAGATTTTCAGAAATTCCACCTCCTTCTTCTATAAATAGATGAAGAACTCAGCTCAAAGAAGCATGCAAATCAACAAGCAAACAACAACCTCTAAAATCAGATAAAGTTCCCCTTCAAAAGCTCTAGAATCCCTCTGTTTCAACAATTAAAACCACCAAGCAAACACCACCACCATCATCTCTGACCGCCGGAAAACACCCAGCACCGCCGCGCCACACCACAACCACCCTAGCCGGCGACCCAGACCGCAACCCCCTCTCCCTTCTCTTTCTCGCTTGTCCATACACACCCCGGCTCCCCCTGCTTTCTTTTTGTTCGCTGGACACACACACTCGCCACCCCTTCGCTGACCACCGCCGCAACCAACCACCAGCACACCCGCAAGCTCCGCCCCCAACTCTGGCAGCACCCACGTAGCCCTCACACACACACGCAGATACCCCCCCCCCTCTCTTCTCTACCTTGCTTCAAGAGAAGCAGAAGGTATAAACATACCCTTTTGGCTTTAATTAGTATAATTGTTATGGGCCTAATTAGTGGTTAATTACTTAATATTTTAAATTTACTTGATTTATATTAGTAATATACTTAAGCTTGATTATGTTAGTAAAGCATGCCAATACTTTTTAAATAAAAGCTTAAATAAGTTTAAACTTGATATTAGTTATTTAATAAATGTTTATCTTCTAATTTTATTAAAATGATATTACTTTATTAGATTATGATTGTAAAACTATTCCTAAGCTTTAGAAAATTAGCTTGTAAACTTATAAAATTACAAATCAATACCTTACTGAATTATGTTCAACTATTCTAACAAGTGAGAACTTGATCTTTTGTTAAACCTATCTAGAAGTCATCTTCAACTTGTGTGCTTGGAACAAATTTATCTGTTTCAGCAAAAATAATATGTACAATTTCTTCTACACACATGGTCCTCTTATTATAAACTTTATAAGCCTTACTACTTGAAGCGAACCTAGAAATACCGCTTCGTTACTCCTAGCATCAAATTTCCCAAGACTTTGTTTCCCATTTTTATGAACGAAACTTTTACATCCAAAAGTCCTGAAATAGATAACATTGGGCTTTTTACCAAAATAAAGCTCATAAGGGGTTTTGTTCACTAAAGGTCTCACCATGGCACGGTTTATAATGTGACAAGCAGTATTCATAGCTTCGGCCCAAAAGTTCCTAGGAAGTCCACTAGCTAACAACATAGTTCTAGCCATTTCTTCTAAGGTTCTATTCTTCCTTTCAACAACACCATTTTGTTGAGGTGTCCTAGGGGCGGAAAAATTGTGGTCCAAGCCACGTTCCCTACTATAGTCGTCAAACTTAAAGTTCTCAAATTTCTTGTCATGATCGGATCTAAATGTGCAATAGTTTTTGACCAATCAAATTTTGAACTTTCTTTGCAAACACTAAGAACTCATCATAGGTCTTATCCTTGCTTGAAAGAAATATAACCCAAGTAAATCTGTAATAGTCATCCACAATTACTAGCACATACTTCTTGCCACTCCTACTTTGTATCCTCATTGGTCCACACAAATCCATATGAATTAGCTCTAAAGGTCTTGTGGTACTCACCACATTTTTGGACTTAAAGGAGGACCTTACATGCTTTCCTCTCGCACACGCATCACAAACTCGATCTATGTGAAACTTAATTGAAGGTAAACCTAAAACTAGTTCTTTCGATCGAAGTTTATCAAGCAAAGAAAAACTAGCATGTCCAAGACGCATGTGCCATAATAACGGATCATCATCAATAACACTAAGGCATGTAGATTGATTTTTGGGAACAAAGTTAAGATCCACAATATATGTGTTCCCTTTCCTTGTTCCTTCTAAAACGACATCCTTAGTGCTTTTGTTGATGATCAAACACTTTTCGTTATTAAACTTCACATTGTTCCCCTTATCACAGAATTGGGAAATACTCAACAAGTTATGCTTTAAACCATCAACTAGAAAAACATTATCTATGGAATGTGACGATGACTTACCAACTTTGCCCATGGCAATTATGTTGCCTTTCATGTTGTCACCAAAAGTCACACTCCCACCATCATAGGCAGGGAGTGAGAGGAATCTCGATTTATCTCCAGTCATATGCTTAGAACAACCACTGTCTTGGTACCATGTGTTGTTCCCCCTCACTCTAGCTTGTAAGAAAACTAATTGTTAAAGTTAGGAACCCAATCTTTCTTGGGTTCCTTTCCTTCATTAACATTAGATTTCTCTTTCCAAGTTAATTTGCTTGTTTTCACGTTTTTGTCTAATCGACCAAGTCTAATAAGACATGAGCTCCTATAATGACCAGTTTTCCCACAAAACATACAAACTTTATTATTTGGTAAATCAACTCTCTTTTTTGGTTTTTCAAACTTCTTTTTGTGATTGAAGCCAAGACCTTCATTTCGTTTGTTTTGAGGGTTTTTAATCCAATTAGGAATAGGAAGGAACTTCTTCTTGTTCCTAGTTAAGTTCAGTTCCCCTTCAAGTTCCTTGTTTTCTTTTTCCAAAAACGAAACATGATTTTTCAGTTCTCTTATTTCAGTTTTGCAACTTTGTAAGGGAACTGACTTAATGTCAAAGGAACTCACTTCAGGAATAAACTCTTTCAATTGAGATCACTCAAGGGTTAATAAGTTTCTCATTTTTAACAATTTCAAAGTTCTCTTTTAAACTTAGATTTTTATCAAACAATTCGAAAAATCTTTTTTCAATATCGGTTCGAATACTTTTAAGCCATGAGGTATGTTCCTTTGCAACATTTAAAGCATGTTGACTTTGTTTCAACTTAATGGACTCATCTTTGCAATCATTTACAGCATCAACAATAAATTCAAATAATTGCTCTTTGCTTAAAGAATGAAGACGAGTTTTAATAGTTTCTAAACTTGCCTCAAGAGATTCGATCTCATCATCAGATTCGGAATTGTCGAGTGCCATGAGACAAAAGTTTGTTGTTTCCTCATTAGGTTGAGGATCATCTTCTTCCTCGGAATCAGATTCTCCCCATGCAACAACCATTGATTTCTTCAAGTCGGATCTGGTATAGGAACTCTTGTACTCCTTGTTCCTATCTTTGCTTCGTTCCCTTCCTTTTCCTTTGTCTTGTTTCCATTGGGGACACTCTTTAATAAAGTGATCGGAACTGCCACATTTATGATAAACAAGTTTATTAGAAAATTTCTTGTTTTTACCTTTGTAGTCTCCATTCTTCATGTTCCTAAAAATCCTTTAGAATTTTTGGACCATGAGAGCGGATTCCTCTTCGTCAGTTTCCGAGTCATCACTTTCATCGGCTTTTAAGGCAATCGACTTCTGTTTGGACATATCACCATTTTCATTGTCCAAGTGTAGCTCGTGAGTCATACGAGAACCATCAAGTTGTTCCAGATTGAACTTTGTAAAGTCCTTAGTTTCCTGTAAAGCCGTAACCTTAGCCATCCAACAATCCCTAGGAAGGATCCATAGGACCTTACGTATCTGTTCCTCAGAGGTTATCACTTTTCCAACTGAGGTTAGCTCATGAATAATATTTGTAAAGTGAGTAAACATCTCTTGTATAGACTCTTTTGATTTCATTTGAAAGAGTTCATATTGGTTCATCAAAAGGTCTATTTTTGATCTCTTAACTTCACTCGTACCTTCATGAGTGACTTCAAGTAGATCCCAAATTTGTTTTGCGGTTTTGCATCCCATGACACAATTGTGTTCGTGGGGTCCAAGACCACAATGAAGCAGTTTAATGTCAAGAGCATTAATTTCCATTTTTTTTGAAATTAGTTTTTTTGAAATTAGAGATGGATTTAGGAATTACCTCGTTCTTGTCATTAGTGGTAGTGACTTCAAAGTCGCCTACCTCTATAACTCGCAATACCTGGCAATTGTCGGCTTTGATGAAGATCTCCATTATGTTCTTCGAGTAGGTATAGAACTTGCCGTTGAACATTGGTGGCCTCTGTGTAGAGTACCCTTCTTCCAGTTTCTCTCTAGTATTCATATTTTCCAAGATCTCGAACTTAACAGGGTTTCCTGTGTTTTTAGAGTTCCCGCTCTGATACCAATTGTTATATAATATGAGCACTATAAGAGGGAGGGTGAATTATAGTGAAAGAATATGCTATACTTTTTGCAAAATTAAAAGCTAGCTAGGGAACACGAAGAGGGAACACAAGATATTTTAGCGAGGAAAAACTTCCTAGGCCCAATAGGAAGAAACGACCTTGACCACAAGGGATTTTGACTCTAAACTTTCCACTATAATAGGCCAAACGACTCTGTTTACAAACCTATTACTTATCTCTCGGGCCACAACTTGAGTTCCTAAACTCAAGTTCCCAACAACAGTTCCCATAACCGTTGTTCCTCTCGAACTTCCCTCGAAGTTCCTCTCTTTCACTTTCTCACGCTTCACTCAAAGCTTCTCACATTTACAAAGAGTTCACTCAAACCCTTACCCAAAAATAAAATATGTAAAACAATGGAAGAGTATAAACTCGAATAAAGTAAGAATGAATTCTCTTGGAAACTACAGTGACTCTTTAAGACACTAAAAATATTTGGCTAAGTCAGACACACTAATTTCAATTTATTAGGAGCCTATTTATAGTATGCTAAGGTAAGACCATAACTTAACTCCACTAGCCCATGATGTCCATTATCTCAATTTATTTAATTGGAAAAATTGACCAGGATAATCCAAACTATGCCCGTTCCGCCAAGAATAATCCCTACTAAGATTTATTCCTGTATAATCCCAACTATTGGGGAGCTCCGCCACAAACACCCCCAGGTGACTTGAAACCTGTTAAATAGGTAAAATTTTTAATTTTCTTTTCTTTTTATTTTTTTCTACTCCCACCACCACATCAGCCACCCCCTCCCCTCCTCTTTCTCACCCATTCCCAAAATTTTTAAATTTTTTTATTTCTCTTTTTATTTCTTTTGGTTTCTACTCCCACCACCACTTCAACCACCCTCTCCCTTTCCTCTTCCTCCCCTGTAAACACCAGTCCCCCACCCACTGAAACCACCACTACTGAAGACTCTCCGACAGATAAACCCCGCCGCTCTCCGAAAGATAAACCCCGCCGCCGGAAAACCTATCACAAGTTAAACCACCGCACCCACCCCTCTAGCAATCTCCCCGCCACCCTAAACCACCCCCATCTTGACCGAAATACTACCTACACCTGAAACCAGCCTACCCCGACACCCTAAATCACACCCACAACTAGTAGATGGCGGCGCGAGTCAAAGGGAGGGAAGACAAGAGTGACGGTTTAGATGGATGGAAGAGAAAAGGGAAGACGAGAGGGAGAACGAGAGAGAAAGAGAAGACGGCCGTGAAAAAGAAAGCGAGTGGTGCCGCCGCCGCGGTGGTGTTTGACGAGTGGGGTTGCAATGGTGGCTGGCGACAGAGAGAGAGGGAGAATGACAGTGGTGGCTAGGTTTTTTGGCTGTCGGTTGAGGATGGGAGTTTTGGTTGTTGGGTGGGTTGTAGGGGAGGGAGAGAGGAGGGGAGATGCTAAGGGGGTGGTGGTGAGGGGAGGGTGGGTGGTGGCTATGGTGAGAGGAAGGGAGGTGGATGTGATGAAGTCAGATGGGAAGGAAGGGGTGGGAATTTTTTTTAAAAAATAAAATTGTTAGTAAACAACCAATTGAAACGTAACACGTGGCAGGTTTACCTGTTAAACAGGTTCCCTTCAGGTCACAGGGTGTTTGTGGCGGACCTCCCCAATAGTTGGGATTATACAGGAATAAAGATTAGTAGGGATTATTCTTGGCGGAACGGGCATAGTTTGGATTATCCTGGTCAATTTAACTTTACTTGAGAATTAAATAACCACTAATCCACTACTTAGCTTAATAAGAGAAGCAGTAAAGTATAATGTGGCTTATAAAACTTGAAGGCTAATTAAACTAATTAAAATAAATTGAGGCTTAAATAAAATAATCAAGCCCATTACTCCACAAACAGTAAACGTGTAGCAGTAAACTTAAACGTGATATTAGTTTGGTTGGGGAGTAAATAAATTATTTTCTTTAAATAGTTTTTAGGAAATTATATTTTATAAATAATTTAAACATAACCGAAAAATCATAATTAAGTTTTAAAATAAAAACCTTTTAAAACCGAAAATCAGTTTAAGTTTAATAAAATATAAAAGATAATATTTAAAAAGATTTTGACCTTATCCTAATTAAATCAGAAAATCTTTTTAAATAAATTCCTAACAAACTAACAACTAACTCCTAAACTCATGGACTAAGTCAAAACTAACTAAAGACTCTCTAACAACCTTACTTGGGCGCACAACAATGTTAGGCGCACAACATGGGATATGTTAGCTGTTCCTAAAGTCTTTTCTAGGTTTGTTCCCTAACCTTGTACCTAAGAGTGCCAATGTCTGTTCCTGTCATGGAAACAGAACCAAGTTCCGTTTGAGAATTTAACACAAACTAGATCAAGTGTTTACTCAACCTTAAGAAGAAGATATTAGATACATCCTAATGTATTCTAATCTTCACTCCAAGCTTGATACTTCATCTTTCGAACATCTTCTTTAATCTTTGATTAATTCTCCAATTTAATCTTCGATCAAGTATTCTCTTTGCTCGAGAATGAATTACCTAGCAATATCATAAGTGAAACACAATATGTCTTTTGTTGGTTAAGCCATCTTCAAAACTCAAGGGTCAACAGACATTTGGTAAGACTCTTCAACCTACTAACACTTCAAAAATTACAGTTTTCAAATAAAACAAAAAACACATAGATTAGAGCACTATATTACAAATTGTACTATATGATAGGTTTTGAAATGAGATTTATAATTGATAGGAAAAATTCCACCTTTGTCCGATATTTCCAGAATGGTCGCAACTTTTGTTAATCCCAAAATAATCCCACTTTTGCCATATATCTACTCAAATTGGGCAGGGGCTATGGGATGTGGGTGGGGGAGGTTATTTAGTTTTTTTTTAAAGAAAGAACTAAATTAACGATTTTTTAAATTAGAATTAACACTTTAGTTAAGAATTAAGGTTTAAAATGTACTTAATTAGTTGTTAATTCTGTAGTTAGATTAGTTTACCTGGATTTGTAGGCCACCAGATAGGTAAAAATCCACTTTGAAAAACTATCTCAAAGCTGGATTATTCTAGAATTACCGAAGTTGGAACTAATGAGGGAAAAAAACTAAATTAGGTCGTTTCGTGTCGACTTCGCGTTCGTGTAAAAAATAAACGTGTGGAAAATGCTTGATGATCGTATCAAAAACCCTTGGCACTAACCCGACTTGTTTAATTAACCGATCAGCCAACCCATTTAACCCATTTGAGCCTTGCAATTTAGAAAATTATGATGATAAATCAATTTTTCGTGCCTAATTGTTTTCCTGAAATTGTATGAAATCATGTTTGATTAACTACTAACCTTTTCTAGTATTAAGATTCAAAGAATAAAGTGCAAAATATTTACTTTTTACCTTCATATCATACTATAATTTTATAAATATATACCTTTTAAAATTAAACGGATAAAACCATTTAAGTTTCGTGGTGAAGATCCCAACACTAAACCCAGCTTTTTTATTAGACGGTGAAACTCATATTGACTCATTTACGTAAATGTGTCAATAATGCTCACTCAACACTAATCCAGTTATACTCTGTCCTGTATCGTATAAACTTATAAACTTTTAAGAACTGTAGAATAAACGAACAGATTTTCCGTATCAATCCAATTTTTTCTTTAGAAAATGCGTGTTTGTGGAAGGAAAGGAAGCCACGAGACCGCCTAAGGGCTAAACCTCTAACATTCCTGAACCTCTGCGTAGACTCGTAAACGAATCCCAAGAAGGCAACAAAAGGAGAAATGACGTTGATTTCTTTCTCTCTCTCTCTTTGAATAAAAACAAACCAACAATGGCGGATCATTACAAATTGCTTGGAGTAACAAAGAACGCTTCGAAAGAAGAAATAAAAGAAGCTTTCCGTAAATTAGCGATTCAATTTCATCCAGACAAGCATGCTCGATCTTCCAAGTCTGCAAGAGATGCCGCCACTCTTAAATTCAAGCAGGTTTCCGAAGCTTACGAGGTTCTCACCGATGATCGTAAGCGTGCTGCTTACAATTTAAGCCGATACAACAATTTCTACTCTCGTCATAATAATAGTAGCAACTCTACTCATTCTTACAATTACAATGCCAATCACTATCATCGTCCTCCGCCTTCTTCTTCGTCTCAAGCAAATCGCTTTCTGTCGAATTTGGACGCCATTTTCCGATTTATGACCACGCGTGCTTTCCTTCTCAACCTTGCCTTTGCCGGGTACACTTTTATTACTACTATTTTACATATTCACATTTGCTTTCATTATATTGGTAAATAATCATGACAAATGTTGAAGTGGAACTACTATTTACATTTTTGAGTTGGCTTTTTCATGCTACTGATGACAAAATTGAGGAAGAATTATATTGCTTCATGCTGATTATGGTTTTAGTATTATGGTTAATTCTTCTGCAGAACCTAGGAAACTGTAACCATCAGAAGAATCACTTAATTTGATTGTTATTTAAGTGAATTTCTTAGAAGCTAGATTGGAGAATTCTCATTTGAATTATTTTCTTGGTATGTATGTTTGTTTGTTTAGCCCCTCCATGTACTGGCAATTTATCAAATTGAGATCACTGCGACAGTGGATCTCCCTTGTCACGTCGCCATTGTGCATATAAAGGGTGTATAAGAGCCCAATGATTTAGCTGGTTTGATGGACCTTTTTTTTGCTTTATAAAGTGGTTTAACTCTTTCTCACTCAAGGATAGAGTAGTTAGAGTTAGAGCAAGGGAAGTGCAGGAGTAAGGAGTCGTAAACTAATAGTACAAAAAAGATGGGTAGGAATGGATCACGAGAAAGCACACACATGCTAGATGCCGATGCTTGGAAGTCGGAATCACTTGGTAGGAAAGCCTGCGACCTACTACGTCATTGATGCTAATAACTGCATACCCCTCATTTTTGAAGGTGTATTCTTTATCATTATGCTTTCTATCCTGATAACTTGTTTCAATAAAATAAGAACACTTGATGGTTGAGCATTGGTAGATGAATGTGTGGCTAGTCATTTCGAGGAAGCTAAGATGCTATGTTAAGTGATACATATTGATTTACAACAAGGAGAGCATTAGACTAATAAAGAAGAAATCGAAAACTTGATAACAATCCGTGTTCGAATGAACGAACTACCACCACTTGCCACTAACCAAAGAACCACCAACCTAAGGTATTATTAATGCAATTAGCAATTAATAATCAACCTACTTAATCCCTAACACTTAATTGGAATTGACATGCAAAGAGAATTAAGATTTTAGGAAAATAACTTAGCTTCACTCACTAAGTCACCAAGAAAACGTTACGGTTTTCTCTTAAGAGTTTCATACTCTAACTTTCATTCATTTCATTACCTCCATCTCTATTTTACAAGATAACCTAATACTTCTTATATAGTACATAAAGGGTAGCTTTACCTTACAAAATAAAATAATAAAAGTACAAAAGAAAGCTTAAAATATTCTAACTTATGTTGCTGCCAAATTTCAGTCAGCACACCTTTCACCATTTTTGCCTTTTCTCCCTATTGGTTGATCTTTTGGCTACGAAACCAATTGGAGGGTCTTCTACACTTCAATAGCTTTCCAACCACAGGTCACACGCCCCATTTGGATAAGAAATGGCTGCTGCCCAAAGCAGAAAGAAAGGAAGGCTGCTGAACATGTTGAACCGCGTGTAACATTGTGGTCCAATAAGAGGCTTTCCTACACCAAATTAATCAGTCACCTCAAGCAGCTCAATAATGAATCTTGGAGCTTAGTTTTGCTTGCTTATCACGTCCAAAACCCTCTCATCTAAGCTTCCTTAAAACCTGACAATTTGGAGACCAAAAATACACGTCTGAAATTTGTTGCTGCTTCGACTTCATTTCTCTATGAAATACCACCAAATTTTGTAGGATGCATCTTCAAGATGTTAGTGAACCAATGCAATTGGAATCACTCAAAAAATCCAAGTAACTTTCTCGGAATCATCAAAAAGATTTTGCCGCGCCATAGAGAAAACGTACAAAACAGTTTCTACTTAAAACAACTAAATAGACTATGTTACTAATCTAGTATAAACAACATATTTAGGATGATTAATGCTAATCAAGCCCCTTGTTATCTTCTTAAATCTCAAAACTAACCATAACCAATAATTAAATAAACTTATTAAGAACTTTAGATTGGTTAGGTTAGAGTAGCTAGATGCGTATGCATCATTAAGTATAAATATAAATAAAAGGGTGGTACAGAGCAATAAGCCTTTGGAAATAAGTCTCTTCTTGGATATAAAGTGGGCCATTTTGAAGAAAAAGTCATGTTTTGTTGAAAACAAAGTATCCAAGTGTCGTATCTTACTCGACGCAGGAGACAATCTTGAGGTAATGAGGGCGTCGAAGTAACATAGCTTGCGGAGGTTGGAGATGGATCCTTCTATTTTGAACTTGTGGGTATACATGAATAAGCCTTTGGAAATAATACTAGCTAGGAAAATCAAACTTTTTGTATGATTCGTAATAACATATTTACTTTTGTTGGTTGAATCTAATCATCAACTATGTGGATATGAAGCTTTAATAGTCAATTTACCCATCTCTCTCCCCCTCTTGCTCTCTTTGGAGGTGTTTGTGGTTTGTAATAGTGGGGATTGTTGTGTTAGTAGGTTGTGATGATGGAAGAGACATAAAGGACGATTGGGGAACAAAAGAGGAAGTACCAAAGTCAAAGATAAAGGTGGAGGGGTAAAAGCTAGTAGTGAGGTAGTGAAGTTGGGCTGTGTGCTTTGTGGGTGATATAGAATGGGAAGAGGAGTGTGAGGGAATGAAAGATGCTTAAGTTTGGGTGGGGCTTGGAGCTAGGTTGAGGAGTTCAAAGAGAACTTATTTAGGTAGAAGTTTGAAAAAAAAGAAGGAACAAAAAATAATTAGGAAAGGAAGAGATATATATTCTACTAATACATTTCCGTTCCCCGTGTACCAAATGCCCCTAAGTGCCCTTATTTTTAGGTAGGATGTTGTATATTTTGTGCCCCTAACTTTGGGGTTAGTCTTTTAGGGGTAATAACTTTCTTATAAGGCTAAAGTGACAGGAATTAGTATATACCTACTCCATTCTTTTTTACTCATAGTTGCATATATAGAGTTTCATGCCTCCCAACGGACTATGTTTATGTAAAAATTATAAATATTTGATATTGATTAGGTAAATACCAAGACAAATTTAACAAAATCTAGCTTGGCTATATATATCCTTTTGCATTAATTATAATAGATATTTAAAGGGTAATGTGTGAATATTGTAATATGAGGATGGTAGTGAGTAAAAAAGAACAAAGGCATTATATGTTTTCACTTTCAATGGCCTTTTGTTGGGGGTAAACCTTTGGGAGTCTTCCTCTTCCCTTTGAATTGTGGTTTTTTTTTGGGGGGGGGGGGTTGGACTTTCTTGTTCATTCTATCTCTCTGGAATTCATTTGTACTCATGGTTGTGAGGGAATTGGTGGAAGTGGAGATATTGAGTGTTTTGTTTCGTGAGCCCGAAGTAGAGAGGGGGTTTGTTTTCAGTAATTTGGTGAAGAATGTCATTTTCGCGGTATATAGGCTTTCACGTTTCGCCTTAGGGTCTGACTTCATTTAGCACGTTGTGTATAAAAGCTAATACTGGATTCTGCTAAGGTCCGCAAATTCCTTAGCAAGGAAAACAGTAAAATATGGTGACAAATGACAGAGAGAAGGATAGATTTGTATTAGGAAACTTCAGAGTAAACTTCCCCAATACAATCCTTACTTTCGAGAGGTAAGGAGCTCTCCCAAGTTCATATTTCTTTCTAATTTTCTGGATACCCTCCATAGAGGACTTAGCTTCTTTTTGTATACATCATTACATCATTTTCTCTCACTAACATCTACTGGTAACAAACTGAATTCTGTTATGGGTGCGAATTATTCTCTCCCTCCACCATTCCCCTTTTGCCAGCTGTAGATGCTTGATTAGTGACATTAAAACCCTTAACCTTTCTCTTCCTTATGTGATACGTGTGTAGTATAGGAGGAGCATGATTGCGTGAGGTCATAGCAGATTCCTGAGGCTCAATTGATGATTCTTGTTAGTGGTTAGATTATTCATAAATGGGTGTCTGATAAAATTACTTGTGAGGGAACTTGTGAGGGAGAGAATTATATTCAACTGCATCTTGGTTAGATGCTCATTGGACTTTTCCCGAAATATATATGTGAGCACAAGTCTGGAATATATTTGCTTTGTGTTCTTTCCAGTTTATAGAGGACTGCTTGTCTTCGCACCCTGCTATACCTTCTTTTATTGTTTTTGCCTTTGGGTCTGAAACTGACTTCATTTAGCACGTTGTGAATAAAAGCTAATACTAAATTCCTGTGGCATGATTTGTGGCTCAATTGATGATTTTTGTTAGGAAAAATTGACCAGGATAATCCAAACTATGTCCGTTCCGCCAAGAATAATCCCTACTAAGCTTTATTCCGGTATAATCCCAACTATTGGGGAGGTCCGCCACAAACGCCCCCGCGAAATTCCTTGTCGGGTAAGTTCCGACCCGCACGAAAACTTGCTACCGGTTAACAAGGTAAATTTATTTATTTTTAATCAAAGTATGAACTCGGAACTAAGCGATTGGCTCTTTTATTTTTCCTTTAATTTTTTAACTCCCACCAACCACCAAAACCAACACCCCCTCCCCTCCTCTTTCTCCCCCATTCCCGAACCCCTCCCCACCACCCCCTCCACAGATTCCGCTGGGCACCTGAAACCACCGCCCCTGCCTCCCCCTCCCCTTCATCTTCCTCCCTGACCACTACTAATCATCACCATAAACCTTACCACCCCAAAAACGTCACCCTAAGCCCTAAACACCACCAAATTCGCGACCATAACCACCCCAAGCTGAAATTTGACAATGGTCTTTGAACGAGGTTGTGCTGGGTTGGGTTTTCAAAGTGAGGAAAGAGGGCGGTTGCGGTGGTGGGGTTGCGGCAGTGACAGAGAAAGAGCGAGTGAGGTGACAGAGAATACGAGAGAAAGAGAGAAGGGCGAGAAGAACGAAGATTATTGCGGTGAAAAGAGAGAGTGGTGTTGAGGTGGTTGTTGTTGGTTGAGGTTGTGCTGGTGTGTGGCGTGGCTGAGCAACAGCGAATGGGGCGAGAGAGGGGAAGGGTGGTGATTGGTAGGCGTGATGCAGAGGGAGAAAGGAGGAGGGTGCTGAAGAGGTAGGGTGGTGGCGAAGGGAAGGGTTGTGGCTGGGGGTGGTGGCGAGGGGAGGGTGATGGAGGTTGAAAGTTGAACGTGGGCAAGGAAAGGCGTAAAGGGAGGGAATTTTTTTTTTTAAAATAAAATTAATTATAAAAGCCAATTAAAACATGACACGTGACACATTTACTTGTTAAACAGGTTCCTTTCAGGTCACGGGGTGTTTGTGGCGGACCTCCCCAATAGTTGGGAATATACAGAAATAAAGCTTAGTAGGGATTATTCTTGGCGGAACGGCCATAGTTTGGATTATTCCAATCAATTTTTCCTTTTTGTTATTGGTTAGCTTACTCCTAAATGGTTGTCTGGTATCATTACTTTGAGGGAGAGCATTATATTTAGCAGCATTTTGGTCACATGTTTTTTGGGCTTAAGTATGGAAGTTAGATGCTTTGTGTTTTTTGTAGTTTATGGAGGACTGCTTGTCTTGGTAGTTGGCACCCTGCTATACCTTCTTTAATTGTTATAAAAAACATGGGAAGTTTCCTGAAAATACCCTAAGGTTAGGGCTAATAGCCAAAATACCCCCGATTTTCGACTTAGCTCATATGCCATTGGAGTTCGTATAAATATCCAAAATGCCATTATTACTAACGGATGTTAAGTATTCCGTTAAGTATTATTCATTATACCTTAGTTTTCATTGAAAAAACAGAAAAAATAATAAAAATTATAGAAAATTAAATAAGTAAAATAAAACCCCCAACCACCCTTCCCCTCCTCTACCGCCCCCTACCACCTTCGCTTTTGTCGCCAGAAATGCACCGCAAACCCCGCCTCGCTTTTGTCGCCAGAAACGCACCGCACAATGACACTTTTTCTAAATGGCCGCCAGCTTGCCGACCAATAGCCTCCCCACCAAAAATGACACTTGGTCACCAAAAAGGACACTTGGTCGTTAGAAATCGGCACTGGGGCTCGTTCGAAGGGAGGGGGCGTCACAGGGGAGACGGCCGCAGAGGGGGATGGAGCAGCACCATGGTGCAAAAATATGGCCGTATCGGAAAGGTTTGCTCGAGTTGGAACGATTTTCAACTTTGGCGAACCAAATTGGACCGGTTCAACAAGGTGTATTTAAGAAGCCTGATATATTGGCCGTTTCGGCCGTATCACCCGTGACAACAAAGATTCGCCTGTTTTTTCCGCTCAAAACATCACTTAGCAAGTCTTTGCAAATCTTTGTAGAGATTTCTTATCTTTACTTTTACAATATCAACGACCTACCTCCAATAATGATGACTCAAAGACGAGAAAAGTAAGAGAAGAGGCACCACCGCACTTTCGAACCTTATATAAGTCCACTAAGACCTAAGAGTAATTTAAGTAAAAAGACCAAGATACAATAGTCTAGAACTAAATTCCTGCCGTGACACTGCAACGCGGTCTATGACCGATGTATCTGTTCCGTTACCCCGAAACCGTGACCATTCCCGTTTCCGAAACTGAAACCGTATTTTCGAACCATGGGCGGCACAGAGTGAGACGGCGGCAGAGTAGGGGGAAGGGTGGCAGAGGTGGGTTGGGGGGTTTATAATTTTCTATAATTTTTTTTTTAATTTTCTATAAATTATTTTTTCTGTTTATTTCAATTAAAACTAAAGTATAAAGAATAATTCTTAAAGGAATACTTAACTATCTGTTAGTAATAATGGTATTTTGACGATTCACTGGCACCTCAATGGCACCCGTACTAAGTCGAAAACCGGGGGGTATGGCTATTAGCCCTTACCTCAGCAGTACCTTGAAATTTCCAAAAATTATTCTTCATCTCAAAAAAAGATGTGGTTAGTCATTTGTCAATACTAAATAGTAACATTTATCCAACATGCAGAAAGTATTGTATTCTTCTAAAGCCTCGGTCATTGAAAGAAATTGTCATAAACTTCACCGTTATAAAAAACTTCATTCGCTGATGCCTTTGACTAAGTCACTTGTCATTCAAAATTGGTCTGTCATTTGTCAATGAATGAAACAATTAGTGTTGGCTGTTTGATCTAGTGACGTTGCTGTTTATAATCATCTTTTGCAGTATTTTACTTGGTGGGACAGTAGCAATTGACATGACTGGAGAGGCTCTGTGGAAGATGCAAAATCCTGGGGTATGTAATTTAAATGTAGTAATCAAGAAACAAATAGTATCTGGGATATCTAGCTGTCAAATATGATCCTTTAGCCCCAGATTTACCTCATATACCATTATTCTCTGTTGTGAGAAATTAAAACTGCAAAGTAAAGGTGATATCTCAAGAGTAATTGAAAAAGATGATTTGCTAAAATGTGATTTCTGAAAATTTGGTTTTTGCTTATAGTTTGTGTTTGTAGTGGAGAGCCCTCAAAGAAAGAACAAAGCTACAGTTAGGAAAAAACCAAATCCTTTGCTTATATTTACTTGTTGACATATGATGAATAAAGTGTTCCCTCCCTATAAATTGTCTATTAAAGGTCATGCACAAGGACTTGCTAATATTGCATTGTCATTCAAAATTGACGATTAATATCTCCTTGTATTTTAAAGTTATGAGTGGAAATGAGAATGTGAAGTGGGGAACGCGGGGGAGCAAGTCAAAATAGAAAAACTCACATTGGGTTTAGGGATAATCAGGCTCGAACTGATGAGCTAAAGAATAAGGAGGGGTGTATAAAACTACAATTGAAGAACATGTGACATAACCGGGCTACAATACGTGTTAAGAGAAAAGAGGAAAGAATAAAAATGGAAATGTTTTAAAAAGACTTAACAAATATGATAACATTAATATTTTTAAGGGATTACAAAACATACAAAGTAACAAGGAAAAAAAATTAAAATGTCCTGGAAGTCTTAATAAGATGATACATAGATAAACATATTTAAGGGATATAAGTTTACTAAATATATATATAGGAAATTGAAGGAACCAAAAGGAAGAAAATAATGTCATCAGCGTAGATTCTCTCCCTAACCAGCCCCATATTTTTCTCTCTTCAAACAAGATTACATCACTCTCGATCAACCTCATCCAAGTTTTTTTTCCCTACTCCTTATAAGTAATTTTTGCACTTCGTCTCTCTTCCACCCTCTTAACAGGCATGGTCTCCGTCTTACATGTCTAAACGACTACTATTCTCCCTCTTCTTATTCTTAATAAGAGAATTCCCTAGATAGTAAATATTTATCTTATTCCTCAATCGATCCTTCCATGGGACCACACGTCTAACATAACATGTCTGTGCCATTCGTAATATTTCCCTTCAATCTTTGGCGCATTGCACGATTAACCTTGTGGTACTCTTCCATCTTGCTTTAATACTATCAATCACATCCCCATCCAGTTCTTTAATTCTTTATGGTTCAGATAATAGAATCTTCCCATCTAAGCTGATCCCCCTTCCTGTATAAACTTACACTTCAAATATTATGTTTTAATTCTATTCAAGCTAAAGCCTCGAGATTCACCGGTTTGTCTCCGTAATTCCAACTTAATTTCACTTCTTCTTTCGTTTCATCGAGCCTCATGCACCATACTATATCATTCTAATTTGAACTTGGCAATTGACCTTAGCAATTCATCCATAACTATATCAAAACAAAAGAGGCCTAAGTTCAAAATCTTGGTGTACTCTAATCGTAATAGTGAACTCTGTCTTCCCCATTCAAACTTAATATACTATAATATAAACTATGAGTGTGATTAAGTTATCTTAGCTGGTTATAATATTCTTTATATTTGGATGCCTCATTAGTTGATTGTCTTGTTGAATAAATCTGCCATCACCCAAGTCTTATCTAGTTCTTTGGTTCTTGTGTGCTCCTTGTGTGTCAATGTCAACCTAGGAATTGATCAAACAATAATAGTGTGGTTCTTCATAACGGAAACTTTTTCCGGTAAAGAGGTAACTTGTGGCTTAAGTCTTTCTTTTGATCAAGTTTAAAAACCTGTGGATGTATTATCCGCTGTCAACCCATCATTGTTATCCTTTTGCCATGAGCTACTTTAAAGTAATATGGTTGCAAATCTTGTTCGTGTACGACTTAGGATCCAGAATTTCAAATTTGGTGGGTCGTAACCAAATACAAGTATAATAAAATGCTCCCTCCCCTCTTGGATTGTATTTTTACGTTGAGTTTTTTTTTTGTTCATTGCAACTTGTTGAAAATCACCAAACTTTAATTTAGAAAACACTAAAATTAGTTTACTTTGATTAATGTTTATTAAAATTAGTGAAAGGTTGGAAATGAGAATAATCCTTATCCTCTACATGTTTAGCAAATTAGATAATATAAATCCAATGTTTTTTTTTCAATGTAAGAGAGGAGAATAAGAGAGAAATAAGGCAGATATAAAAATAAAAGTGTTATTTCAAATATATATATACTTAGAATTTGTTTTGTTATCTGGGTTGTAATCCATATTCATTTCTCCTTCACATACTCTTTATTTTTATTTAAGTTAGCAATTAGTAAATTGTTTTTAACTCCTACACTTGGTATCAGAGCCACATTATTTTAAATATTTCGAAATGTCTACCAACTGTGTTTAGCCATCAGTACCCCACAACTGTGTTTAGCCATAAGTACCCCAATTATCCAAAGAGCAATATGAAGATTGGTGCATTAAAATGAAAGAACTACTTGGTTCCCAATATTTGTGGGATGCTGTCAATTATGGTTTCGAAAAACCGTCTGATGAGGTGAAAGCCTCATACACAAGCACATAAGTGTGAGTTAAAGGAAATTATGGTTTCACCGGGAACAATGAAAGTATGTATGAAGATTTCAAAGCGACAATGTTCAAAGAATTTGAAATGACTGATTGTGGATTGATGAAATTTTTCCTTGGGATAAAAGTACAACAAAGTGAAGATATGATATTCATTTCTCAAAAGAAATACGCATAAGAGATTCTTGAAAAGTTTAAAATGGACTCATGCAAACCCATGAACACTCCTGTTGCAACAAGGATAAAGATGACAAAGGTTGGAGAAGGGAAATTGATTGATCCAACTATGCACAAGAGTTTAGTTGGAAGTCTAAGATACTTAACCATTGGAAGTCTAAGATACTTAACCATAACTACGCCTGACATTGTATATGAAGTTGGGCTTGTCAGTAGATATATGGAAACACCAAAAGAATCTCATTGGTGCATTGTAAAATTAGGTATATTAAAGGTACTTTTGATCATGGGATATTTTACTCTTATGGAGATGAAGCAACACTATTAGGCTATTTGGACAGTGACTGGATCGGAGATCAAGATGGAAGAAAAAACACATATGTGTATGTTTTCCATCTAGGTTCAACTTCTTTCACTTGGAGTTCGAAAAAACAACCACTTGTTGCATTGTCAAGTTGCAAAGCAGAATATATAGCATCTTCATCTGCCGTGTGTAAGGGTTATGGTTGAGGAACTTACTGAAAGTAATTAGTCATGTTCAAGAAGGACCAACTACGATCTATGTAGATAATGTGTCACCAATAAAGCTTGTTGAAAATTCAGTACAACATGGGAGAAGTAAACATGTAGTTACTGGATTCCATTTTCTTCGAGATCAAGTTGAACAAGACAATCATGATGAAGCATTGTAATACTACTGAGCAAGTTGAGACATATTTACAAAGCCATTGATAAAAATGCTCGGAATTAGAATTAGAGTTTAAGGGGGTGTGTTGGAAATCACCAAACTTAATTTTGAAAACACTAAAATTCGTTTACTTTAATTAATGTTTGTTAAAATTAGTGAGAGGTTGGAAATGAGAAGAATCTTTATCCTATAGATGTTTAGCAAATTAGATAATATAAATCCAATGTTTTATTTTCAATTTAATAGAGGAGAATAAGGGAGATATAAACATAAAGTGTTATATTCAAATATTTATATATATTTAGAATTTGTTTTGCTATCCGGATTGTAACCCATATTCATTTCTCTTTCACATAATCTTTTTTATTATTTGAGTTAGCAATTCTTAAATTGTTTTTAACTCCTACACAATTGTATATTAACACTATTCACATCTTTCATTTTGACCTTTGTTTGTGGTTTTTACGTAAAAATTATCATAATCATGTGGATCTTATTTGTGATTTGTATGTAAGAAATAGCATGGTTATGTGAATCTTGTTGAATTCGTCTCAATTTTTTTCTCAAGATATCAACTTTTTATTTATATAATATAATTTTTCGTTATTTAAAATGCATAATTAACAAACGTGAAAAGCAGTTACATTGGCGAACGTGAAAGTGGAAGTGTTGCATTTAAAAAAGAATGGAGATGAATGGATAAATTGAACAATGATTTCATCATACACATAAATAACGAGACTTTTATGGTTTAGTGTTATGGATTGCTGATCCAGGATTTTATATTTGTAGTTTTAGGAGACTTGTATCTCAATGTTCCATACCGGACTCTGAATTTGTACAAAGGAAACCCCCGTCAAAGCTTAAATCCATAATCATGGAATTGATTGTTTATGAGGTGATTTGGTTTATATATGTAGTTATGGTGCATACTATTGATGTTTGCAGTTAAACAAGTAGGTGCATCGGCTAGTTACACTTTTGATGTTGAGATTTGAGTCCGGTCGGACTAAGGAATTACTGAAAAAGCTAAGATTTTCTTAGATTGATTTCTATTGTTTTTGTTTGTTTTGGCTGCACATTGACTTTTTGGTAAGAGGTTATCTATTTAATTCTCCTTGTACCTCATGTGTAATAGTAGAGTAAGACCAAATGCCTTTGCGACACTGTACTCCAGTTTTCTGCTGTAATCTGGAGGTTTAGTTCACGTATATTTCATTCTGGGCTCTGCATGAAGCATCCTCTCTGTTTTCAGCTGTGCACTATCCTCCCCAACCATCCAGCCTACCCCCCTCTCCCAAAAGTCCCAACAAAAAAAACCCAAACAAAAAGGAAGAAATGGTAGAGGAGCGTTAGTTTGGAACAATGGCCGAGGCAGGCACTCAGCTGGTAGGCTTGTTAGGTGCTGACTATCGATGACAACATTGATTTCAAATTTCGACGGGGGTAGAAAAGTTAAAAAAAGAACTTTTATGTCAAGACACTTTTAGACTAGATTACATAAATGGGATAAGGGCATTGCTTGAATTGGGGGTCATGCATTAAGAGAGTAAGAAAGATAAAAGGAGAATGAAAATGAGTTTGGGATAAGAAAAAATATGTAGTGATAATGCTAGGAGGGCATATGGACTTGGAAATTGTTACCCTCATTTGGAAATTGTTACCTAGGGGGCTGATAGGTAATTTTTAACCCCAAATTGAGGGTCATAGTTCTCCATTTGTCCCTCATCTTTACACATTGTCTATCTCATCCCATCTACCACCACCTCCATTTACATTGATTATGTTTACTTGTTCTTCCCTTGCCCCATAACTGAGTACCCTCAATCTAAGCATGAAAGGGCGGTGTCATGTGTGAGCCTTCCCTTTTTGTCAAATTGTTTGCTGTCATCTTGAGCATAATCCTAATGCCTTACACATCAATATGTGCTTATGGGAGAAATGTTGGTTAATCAATGTAATTTGTGTGGGGAAATGGCATGGATGTGTTAGTGATGGGATTGTATGGATTGTATGGTTCCTCGTTGACCCTGTTAGTACTTGATTTTCAGAAATCATTTGAAGAAGCAATGAAGTCTATCGACAAGAATAAAGGGCATGAAGACGAGCAATAGATATTTTTGGTTCTCTTAAACTTTGTTGCACTAGAATCGAAGCCATTTTTGTGTGGATGATTCAGCTTGCAGGGGTGTTGTGGAGCTCAAAATATGGACAATCTTACCCCTTGATAGCCAATGGTAACAGAGGCTAGAGAGGTGGTTGTAAGTCTTTGCGGTTAATTGTGTGTAGTTAATAGTACATAGAAATAAGTAAATCTATATTAAGAATTTTGAAGCTTGACATATTCAGTGTATGTTGGGCAACCAAGTAGAGCTGCTGAGTAGAAATATAATGTAGGTCAGTCAACTAATTCTCATATGTTTATTTGTTAATCATTTTAATTTTGTAAATATTATTGATGATTGTAAATTTGTAAATGCTCGACCTTTCTTATGTTAGTTTCAGATGCGTTAGGATTTCCCCTAATGTTGAGGGTCTCCCATTTTTTTTTTGGCAAGACGTGCATTTCATCTTAATTGAGTTCCCGTTACCTATGGGTACTTCACTTGATACCCGTCCCTGTCCCTGATTCGTCCCGTATCGGGACGATACCCCGATATTTCACTTAGTAATATAGCGTATCTGCTCTATGTCAATTTTAAGATTTGCCGATTTTTGTCCTTGTTCCCCGCATTGCCCTATATCCGACTCGGTGCAACCTAGCCCGTTACAACTCTTCTCTTGTCATAGAAAAGAAGATGATAGTTTTATGATAAATTAGCGGAATAAAAAAAAGTTAAGGACTTTATACTATGCACCAATACGTTTATAATCCCTCGAAGCATGATTGTTTTACGCTTTGTTTGGATAGTAAAGAAGGAGAGAAAGGAACGGGAGGGGATGGAAGGGGAGGAAGAGGGGGGAACCGAGAAGGAAGAGAAATGGAGAAAAGGTGTACTCCATTTTTTCCCTTCTTTTACCAATTTTAAAGGGATCATGTTTATCAAAGGAGAGGGAAATAGATTCCTCCCCAACCCCCCACCTTCTTTCATTTCCTTCTATCCAAATAATGTGTTAGGAAGAAACCCCCCCTTCCTCTCTTCATTTCCTTCTATCCAAATAATGTGTTAGGAAGACATTGCTTTGACAGACATTGATTTAGTCTCTACTTCCATTTACCCCTCAAAGAAATTGGGTTGTGCCGGCTTGTTAGCTCAGTTTCGTTGACCTAATGTTTAGATTCTTAATAATATATTTTCTCTCAATGGGTAAATTTTCAAATTTGCAGTAATGATATTTGGGCTTGTTGTTAATGTGCTCGTTTTATATGAAATGTCTTGATGAAATAATTAATATATTTTTATGCATATCTTTATTATTTGAAGCACAACGAGCATTATCCTTCTTTGTTCGAATCCTTAGGATGCATATACGTGTCTAGTGAAATGTTAATATGATTTACTTTTGTCGTCACAATAACTATGCAAGAGATGTAGATCAACATCTAAAACTCTCCCCCTTTTTAAACATCTGTAAAAAGTCCAACCGCAAGCTTTACTGCTAATTTTCCTTTACAGGTCACAAATACCAAAACATAACATACACGTAATCAGCTTAACGATTTTTTCCTTCTCATAAGACCCTTTCTACATACTTTCCCTTAGTTGGCCTTGATTAATAAAATGATAAACAAAAAATTACTTGGTGATAAAATTATCCTTATTACTCCCTTCCCCTATTTTAATTTACTTCACTTTCGTGTTTTTTAATGGATTTTTTAAAAATTACCACCTTTTGTTTACAAGTTTTTAAAAGTTACCACCTTTAACTTTTTTTTTTTAAAATTACCACCATAACGTTACCAATTGTTTAGAACTTCCCACCTCTTAACAGCAAGTCACTAATTTTTCCGTTTGTGGTCCACACATTCTGGAAAACCACCACATCCACCACTCTAACGTTGTAGTCCCGACGCCGGCCGCCCCGGAGCCACCCTGAACTCCGCCCTCCTGCCGTGCCACCACCAGCGGCCAAGCTACTAACCAACCTACAACAACCGCCTCCCTTTTATCCTTTCTAACTTGCACAATCTCAGACCAATTGTCCAGCCATTATTTCACTTATTCTAATCTCATCAACAATGGTGGGCAAAGTGGAAGCCATGGCTGGACAATTGCCTCTGCCTCGTTTTTTCTTCCTCACTCTTTTTATGTCACCCTTACTGAAATTGTTATGATAACAACCTTACTCAAATTCCCCCAATTTGGTGATTCAACAACAACTTACTCAAATTCCCCCAATTCACTGAAATTGTTATGACAACAACAACCCTTACTCAAATTGGTGATTCATTATGATACCATGATCCATGAATTTGGGAAGTTGTTATGATACTGAAATTGTCAAATTTTGCCCCAATTTTCAAATCAAGAACTAACCCAACAAATTCCCCCATTTGATTACCCAAAAACCTAGATTTTAGAATCCCAAAAAAAACTCATCTTGTAAATTTAAGATGTCGAATTACCCGAAATTGGGTTGTTGTTGTTGGTTTTATGGAAATTGCCTCTTAAATCTCCCCAAATTGTTGCTAATTTCAGTTTCAATTGAAGAACTAGGTTTTGTTCATATGAAATTAGGATTTGGTGGCTATAAAGAGGGACGGAAGAGACTTAGTTGGTATGTGGGGACCACAAACGGAAAAATTAGTGACTTGCTTTTAAGAGGTGGGAAGTTCTAAACAATTGGTAACGTTATGGTGGTAATTTAAAAAAAAAAGTTAAAGGTGGTAACTTTTAAAAACTTGTAAACAAAAGGTGGTAATTTTCAAAAAAACCTTTTTTAATTGATAACATTAACAATTAGTATCTTAAATTATCTACAAGCAAAAAAAAGTATTACTATTTGAAAATATATACCGAAACATATTAAAGATGATCTTACATGATACATTTTTCTAAGAATAAATCATAAACGATGGTCAAAATGGAGTATGTGAATGGAGCTAAAGTACACCGCGTGTAGATTAACTAGGTGTATGGGTATAAATACCCTCTTCCGAATATACGCAAAAGCCCAACACGAGTTGGCAAGCAAGGTTAGAAGGCCCAAGGCCTAAATGGCATAAGGCCCATACTTATTTCACTATATAAGCCCCTAATAGGGTTAAGGTTAAGGAGGACAATCCATTCTCATATGGACTCACATTGAGCTCTCACTTCTCTCTCCTCACATCCACACTCTCTCTATCTAAAATGAGTACTAACTTGAGCGTCGGAGGCCCCGCCCTGGGGACACCCTTGGGGGCTTGGGGTTCATTTGCAGGTTCTTTGCCGAAGCTCGGACTCAGACCGCTGATATCCACCGGAAAGAGGTACGACACTTTTAGACAAAAATAATTTGGCGCTAGAAGGATGGGAAGAGAAAAAGCGCCCATGGAAACCCACAATTTCCATGACTACATTGCTCAAACATATATTCTATGGTCTGAGACACTCCAAGCCAAGCCAAAATCTGCAAGATCTACAAAATTATACTGGTTCAGGTAACTACTCTCAAAGGAAGACAAGAATCCGAAGAGATTATTGTACCACCGCCATAATGCATCTCAAGAATGGTGCACCTTTCCTCAATCAAAAAGGCATCAGGTTCACGCCATTTGTCAACAAAATGGAAAGCAAAAGTGGAAAAGCACACCAAGATGAAAGTCTTGGTCTGTTCTTCACAAGCACGAATCAAAGGAAAAAAAAGGGGGGAATAGGCACATCTGATGGATTCCACCAAGAGTTGATGAGCAAGCAAATGAAGCTGGGCATCTTACACCAAACCAATTGTTAGTGGGAAAACGCCGTTAGTTTCACAAGCCATCCCCATCTGTTGATTAAAGCTAAGTATTACATCTATAAATTTGCACTTCGTACGTTAATATGCTGGTGGAATTGGTTAAATCATACTAGAAAGTAGCACTAATCCTCATGCTTTGAAGATTGAGGCATAGAACTATAGAAGAACACATCATATCCTCACCTCTCTGGTAAAAATGGTCGCTCGCAAGATGCTTGATAAAATACTTAAATGAAATCAGACTACAAAAGGGGCAAAAATAAATGCAATGCACTACAGGGCGGCATTCCTTTTGAACCCACAAGTTTAATATAGAGTGGAATGAGCCTCAAAAGGGGGTCTGCAGGCTGCAATCTACCAGCAAAATAGAACAAACCTCACTAGTGCAGGTCAAACCTTTACATAACAAACCCTCAAATCAGAACTCAAATGAACATCACCAACAAATACAATAAGATGGGGGGTGGTGAGAGCTGATATGAGGACGATTTAGCAGAGTCCACACTCGAAATACATAGAGATAGACCTGTACTAGTACTTTCAAACCGCAAGGGGACGACTAAAGACTACTCATCAAACTCTAAATGGCTGATTGGGGACTCCCCTTCACACCGCAATGACGTGAGTAAAATCTGCGCAGACTAGTAGCCGTTATACGTCAGCCAACGTCGACAATACATCAGACAAGCACTACTCAGAACTACACAGGTTCTACTATGCAAAACCTGTGAAAGTAATCTGAAAGCAAGTGGCAAAAGTTGAGCAGGCAAGGACAAACCCCCATAGTGACAGACTTGACCTGCAATCAAGTGCATCTTGTGGAGCCAAATTTGTAGAGCAACAAATCAAAAGGCTGAACAAGCCAACACTCGTTGGCAGACCTTCACACACCCTCAAGGAGTTGCTTATGAACTCAGCCTGCAGAGTTTTGCCGAAAATTGATCACTGTCTCTAGCGAGATGACGTGGGAAATGGGTCTACAACGTCAATTAAAAAATTTGCAGACCACTTCGGGTTAAACAGACCAACAGAGGAGAGCACAATGGACTAGACAAGACTTCAGTTTGCACATTAAGCAGCTTGGTTTGGCTGACGAGACCAATCTACGCACCAAACACACCGGGTGCAACCAGCGGAAGCAAATTGCAGGCACCAACCTCGCTTCTGTGCCAGATTAGCAGAGCATGATAATCCGAATTAGACTATAACTAACCTTCTACTTCGGGCTTGGGCAAATCCAAGTGAACTTCTGATTTGCGATAACACCTACTATATATATATCAGGCGCACATAGCAGAATAATGTGCATTAGAGAACTGATACGGGAAGACTGAAACGATGCAAGCAGAAAACTTCGGGTTGATTGCAGATTCGCTTAACAGGCTCCAATTGAATAATTGCATATTGCAGACTGCAAACTCCAGACCTGTTTTACAGAGCTTAAGTCTCTGCGCACTCGAACTACTCTTGGTAACTCTCGATTACTCTTGACAGAGCAGACCCACATGACTAGGCTGCATAACTCATTTAGCGGACAACAACCATGGTCTTCAAATATTATTTCTTCGACTTCCCACAAAGAGAACATCAAGCTAATTAACCCGGCCCGTTTCCACCATTATTGATATAAATTCTGCTTACTTTTGACGTAAAATTATCATGAGTCTAATGATGGATGTTGTACTTACTTTATATTATAAGCTTCAAACGTTGGTTATTTGTCAATGATCGTCTCAAGAGTTCCAAACATTGCATGAAATAATTAAAAGACGTCTTTCAACCTTTATGTATGCCTATTTGGGAATAAACTACTCTCAAATTGACCCAAGTTCAGCTTAACCGTGGGGGGCAAATGAGTATATGTGATCGAATTTGATGCAAAATTTGATTTGAAATGTAATATCCATTATAATGCTTGATTATGAAAATTAAACATTCTTGAGTCTGCATATATTATTGAAGGCTTCAGTTGGCTATTAAGCCGCTGGAAAGACAATTTATTGAAGGCTTCAGCAGGATATCAAGCCGCTGGAAAGACATATTAATGAAGACTTCAGTAGGCTATTAAGCTGCTGGATTTAGCAGGCTATCAAGCCGCTAAAAAGATATATTATTGAAGACTTTAGCATGCTATTAAGCCGCTGGAAAGACATATTATTGAAGACTTCAACAGGCTATTAAGCCGCTGGAAAGACATATTAGTGAAGGCTTCAGTAGGCTATCAAGCCGTGGGAAAGACATATTATTGAAGGCTTGAGCAGGCAGGTTATTATTGAAGGCTTTAGCAGGCTATCAAGCCGCTGGAAAGACATGTTATTGAAGGTTTCAGCAGGCTATTAAGCCGCTGAAAAGACATATTATCGAAGGCGTCAGCAGGCTATCAAGCCGCTGAAAAGATATATTATTGAAGTTTTCAGGAGGCTCCTAAGCCGCTGGAAAGACATATTATTGAAGACTTCAGAAGCCTATTAAGCCGCTGAAAAGATATATTATTCAAGACTTCAGCAGGCTATTAAATCGCTGGAGAGATATTTTATCGAAGACTCCATCAGGCCTCAAAAGCCGTTGGAGATATATCTTATCGAAGACTCTATCAAGCCTCAAAAGCCGTTGGAGATATATCTTATCGAAGACTCTAGTAGCCTTAAACCTGCTAGAGAGGTATTCTGTTATTATTATTCGCACGTCCTTATATCAGACTGAGGATCGTGCCCTTCATTATTATAGCGGATCCTCAGACTCCATCAGCCCTCAAAAGCTGTTGGAGATATATCTTGTCGAAGACTCCAGTAGCCTTAAACCTGCTAGAGAGTTATTCTGTTATTATTATTCGCATGTCCTCATATCAGATAGAGGATCGTGCCCTTCATTATCATGGCAGATTCTCATCAAGAGAGGATCCCATACTTATCACCATTAACGGATCCTTATCCTAGAGAGAGGATCCTATTTATCATCATATGCACAAAGCGCCTCAGGCGCGACACAGAGCAGTCCAGGAGAGGCAGAACCCCTGAATATGCGAGTGCGAAGACAAGTCTCTGTCCTGGTAAGACCCACAGGGCTACTAAGGGCAGAAGATCGAATCGTGCGAACCCCTCTGGTAAGGACACAAGACCTACTGATGAAAAGGGCGCCAGCCAAAAGATATAACTGATAGGCTAAAGTCGTATCACCTATTCAAAGATAATTCCTACAGTCCTCTAACAATGGTAGTCAAGGGAAGCAGGGTCGAATCCGCAAGGAGACAGAATTTCTATGTTAATATTCAATCAAATAACTTCTTCTGATGAAATCAGGAAGAAAAGACTGAACTATAATTAAACTAAGGAAAACAGAACTAAACTGAAGATTTATCTATGAATTAAAAGTCTAGGGCAATAGCTTGGTCCACCATGCTTATACCATTCAAGAGGTTCAAATAACTAATATCACCTAGGTTTAGAGTCGAACTATTAGAGCACGTGTCAAGATTATGGTCAGGTCTCAACGCTCGTGATTCAACATATGCAGTATGGTCACAAACATAAACAGAATCACTAATGTGTTCTAAGCCTCTAAAAGTAAGACTGATCTGTACGAACGATCATTAGCTAGACATAACTCATGAAATTGGCCACTAACATAAATTATGAAATCACGAACAAATCACATTATAATCGCTCTGATCAAAACCTAGAAACTATAGCAATTCAAATAGCAATCATGGCATAAACATGGTTTTCCTCCCTAAAGCCCTAGAAAAGGGGACTACTCACTCATGGCTAAGAAAGACAAAATCAATTCAAAGTGAAGATTCATACTGGACAATGAAATCAATAATCAATCACAAACAATCCAAATAAGAATGAACGAAAATAAAGAGATTACCGATATTGAGTTTGAATATGAACTATATTGAAAACTAAAGCAATGATCCAATCTTCAACAATGGAGAGAAAAAACTAGAGTTCTAAGACTAGGCCTTAATGAAATAACAATGAAAATCATCTCCCCCTAAAAATAAACTAAGTGTTGTATTTATACCAAGTTTAAAAAGAATAGAGAAAGGATTAAAAACTGGCGACAAAACGCGCGTCATTAAACTAAAAATTCAATCCGCCCGATGGCGTCGGGCAAAACTTCTTTTCTTCAAATGGGAATCTGTCAGCAGTTCGCAAACCGTCTGATGGGTCCGGGCGAAATCCGCCCGATCGGGCGGGTCTTACGTCTTCTTCAGAAGCAACTAGCAAGCACAGCAGGGCAACTGACACATTGAAAAACATCCGCCTGATGGATCCGGACGACATCGCCCTATCGGGCGTTTTGACGATCTTCCTGCAGCAGAGATTTCGCCCGATCTGGCGAATCCAGCCCGATGGTGTCGGTCGAATTACTGTTTCCTTCCTTTGGCTCTTTGAGCCAAGACTTCGAATCAAAGACGCCTCTAAGCCTATGAAATGTGGCCTTAGAGCTCCGCAAGTCCGTAAATCTACCTCATAAGTCCGCCTATCATATGTTGATGATCAAAATAGCAGAAAATAGGGAGAAAACTCCCCAAAACCTGTTATTTAACATAAAACACGCAAAGAACAACTAGATAGAGGAGTTAGCATAAAATAGCTAATAAGAGCATAGTTTGACGCACAATTTAGCTCAAAAGTAGGGGGAAAAACTATATAAAATAACATGATATCAAATTCCCCCAAGCTAAACCTTTGCTTGTCCTCACGCAAATGAATCATGACCAATGCAATAAATTGCCTCACCCCAAGAGAATAAAACAGTCAAAACTCAAACATTTTCAAGACTTAGAATCGTTCAAGCAGGCAAAATTCAAAATCAGCTGTTCAGATCCATCTAACTAACAATCATCCAAGCAAAACATCAAATGCAACATCTACACGGCATACTTGTCCTGAAAAGGTGCTCATCGAGGTGTCACTCCTCTCAATTTTGTGGCAGGCAAAGAATGTGCCCGAACACTCACCAACCCGACCATAAATGTCCCTTCCCACTCACACTCTCATGTGTTTAAGAAGGTTAAATGTCGCGCATCCTAATAGTCGACTCAGTTAGCAGACAAAATCTTTAACTTTGACAAACTGACTCAAAATTAATCCAATAAACATTGTAAACACAAGACTTTTTAGGGTTGTAATGGGGCTTAGGTAAGGGTAGGGAATAATTCTTGGAAATGTGGTGGAACAACCGAGCATGAGGGAGAAAAAGTAATTCATATCAAGGCCGAAGATGGCCGAAACAACTCCCAACAACACTAAGTAACCACAAGATGCATCCCAACTCTCATGAAACAATGAAAACTCACAACAAACCCAATCTTCAAGCAATGAAGTATACATATTTTTTTCTCTTTGTAGACAACGTGAATGAGGGAATTTTATTGTCTTTGAAACTTTGATTTCTCATTTTTTTCTCTTTTCTTTTCTTTTCGAACCAACATCCACGCAACTCAAAATATGATTTTTCTTTCATTTTTCACACACTTGAAACCATATATAATACACTTTTATTCCTCAAGCAACGCAAACCATAGAAACAAATCTCAAATTCAACCCACACAAATGTTCCCCCAAGCTAGGCTTGGGAATAATAAATATATGAAGGCCATGGGCATGTAATAAGGGTCAGTAGCATGAAACAAGTCATTAGGCTCAGCGGGGCTAAGGAGGATAGAAATATAATGAAATTTCACTCTAGGGCTCAAGAATGAGACAAAAGAACGCCTCTATCATAGCAAATGTAACAATTCACCAGACATCAGATAAGTACGAAGTCGAAGTCAAAGTCAAGATCAGTCCACTAAAGAGGAACTAACAAACCAAAAACAGACTAGATATTAATATGAATCCAATAGGCTAGAAAAGGCGTCACAGTCTAGCCAGTTCAGACATGCAGCACAATGTAGCATATAATAATCAAAACTTTCTCGAAATCATAGCAATCAGAATTCAAATCATAGCCTCAAAATCATAAATGCGCAGCTATCCAAAAAACTAAGTCAAATCATTTTCAATCAAGTCACACAAGGGGCACAGGGAGGCAATCAAACCAGTCATAATCAACCATATTTTTGTTGTTTTTTAGCAATTTTTTTCTTGAAGTAGTAAAACTGATCTAAGAAAGCACTAAACCTACACTAGTAAGCAATAAAAGAGAGAGAGAGAGATATATACAGAGTTGAGAATCCTCCCCCAAGCAGAACTCGACAATGTCCTCATTGCAGCGAGGGAAAGGAGTATGACAAGGGCATCAATCGCCCATGTGAGTGTCGGTGGTATCACCGAAAGAACCGCCACCTGAACCACCTGGAAAACCCCAGGAAAACCACTACCGCCAGCACCAAAGTCCCCTCAAGAGATAGAGGCTCGAGGTCTCACCATCTCCATCACCTTCATCCTCATCTCTACCATCCTCCTCATAAGCTGACACGCTATAGTTAGGGTTCCACCTATACCACGATAGGTGCTCGGCAGTCTCTGTAATGTGATGATGCGCACAATAGTCGTCATACATAAGGTACAGGGCTAAATGTGTATCTCGTTCCAGACGGTTAAACCGTGGAACCATCTCTAAATAGTATCAACACGTTGGCCAAGCCGTGCAATGGCAAACGTGTTAGCAGCTCCTGTAAGGTGGCAGTGTTGGCAGTCATGCCAACCTGCAAGTTCTGTAACATCCCCATCATACCTGCATAATCAATATCAATGGGCAGGGGAGGGGGAGGAGGGTGTGAGGAGGTAGAGGCGCCAGGGTCATCAAAAGTGCGCTGCCTCCGCATATAGGTGTTCTGTGGAATCTCATTGCGGGGCGGCGGGATATCTTCTCCTGCTATAGGGAGGTGATAGTTCTGAAGGCCAGGGCGAATACGTGCTCTAGGGTCAGGCAATTCTATGGACTCGAGGGTCTCATTAATTAGAACACAATATCTATCGTTGGCCTTTCTTTTTAGAAGGTGGATGGTCTCTAGGTATGTGGCATCTAGTAGCTCAGGGGTCGTGGCAGGACCGTAGTTGGCTTCATCAAACCCATGGATCCGCCTATCAAAAAGGGTGATCAATCCCCCGTTAATAATACGGCGGGAGGCAAAGGTGCCGTCATCACGATGGGTGAGAAGGCTGTTGGAGACACGCTTCAACTGTATGGCAACCTGATGAGGGATGTTGTATTCATAAAGCAAATCAGTGCCCTTAAACATGTACATCCCCAATAAGGTAAGGACGTCCTTTCTGATCAATTGCCCCTCCACTCGAGCAAATAAATTCCATGCCATGTAGCGAACCCAAATAGCAAAAATGGTGTAGTGAATCAACTTGGCTGGACAGTGCTGAAAAGTAAATGGTCCCTCGTCCCTAGTCAAACCGTAATAAATCAAACGAGGTTGCCAATCGACGGGTCGTCAAATTGGCCCCCTGTTGGACAATCTAAGGACTCGGGCGAACTCGGGCAGTCTATATTCCTCTTAAACATTGCAAAGTCTAAATCGAATATGGGTGACAGGGCCAGACCTAAGTTTGACTACCTGTAAACTACTATAAAACTCATAGATAAGCAAGGGGTAGGTCCGAACCAACAAAGATTCCATGCCAATCACACGCATTAATTCTTTAAAATCATCATATAACCCTAGGCTAGTAAGAAAAGGAAGATCAAGGAAACGAGTTGATACTACCTCACGCTCCCGAAGGAGACAGAATTTAGCCTTTTGCTCCTCATCTTGGAAGATGACTTGAGGATACCTCTCGTTGGGCTCAATTGGTGGTTGTGGTGGTGGTGAAGGAGATCGTTGTCGTCTCCTAGATCTTGAACCTTGACCATGCAAAAACCTTCCTAAATTTTCCATGTAATCCAAATCAAACCTTTACTCACAATTTAGATGGAGAAATGGGTATTTTGAGTGGAAAGTGGGGAAAAATTGAAAATTGGTGGTGAAAGATGGAGAAAAAATGAAGAAGAGATGGAGGAGAAAGCTTGATGGAAGCTTTAATAGAGGTTTAAGGAGAAGGAAGAGAGTTTTAATGGAGGTTGAAGGAGAAGAAATGGAGTTTGAATGATGGGAGATGGGGGTTTAGAGAGAGAGAGAGTGTGAGTTTTTTTTTTATGTGAGGGAGATTAGTGAATGTGAGGATGTGAGTAAAAGAGAGAAAGAAAAACCGGATAAAACTCGGTTTCTTGCAAACGGCCCGATCGGGCGGACTTGTCCGACGACGTCGGGCATAAATAATACTTCAGGTTTTGTCAAACAGCCCGATCGAGCAAAATTCCGCCCGATTGGGCGCTTTTTTATGCTCAAACTTGTGATGTTGCGCGCCCGATCGGGCTGAGTTGCCCGGTGCCAATGGGCAAGATTTCCTTCTTTGCTGTGCAGGCGCCCGATCGGGCGATTACAGCCCGATGCCATCGGGCGTTTTTAATATTGTTGGTTTTTCATCATATGAAAGGACGTAACTTCAGCCCGATCGGGCAGTGTGGCCCGAAGCCATCGGGCTGGCTGCTTTTGGGGCGTTTTTCATTTTTTCGCCCTTGGACATCTACCCAAAGCCAAGTTCCTGTATAAACTGCACTCATAATTGATATTAGTACCCTCTCACTCTCTCGCTAAGCTACAAGACTATAAAAAAGAATCTAAGGAAAAAGTTACATGTTGCCTCCCGCATAGCGCTAATTTATAAAGGTCCCGCACGACCATATTACCTGCTCAATCAAATATAATCTAATGAAGGATATTCGAAACGAATTTCCTCCACACAACCATGAATGCACCCTCATGGTACAGCTTCAGACGCTGCCCATTAACCTTGAATTTCTCACCTTTTGGACTAACGACCTCAATAGCTCCATGTGACTTCACTTCAGTCACCTTAAAAGGTCCAGACCATCTAGACTTCAACTTGCCAGGAAATAATCTCAACCTTGAATTGAACAGGAGCACTTTATCACCAATCTGAAAGTCGCGTTTCTGAATCATTTTGTCATGCAACTTCTTCGTTTGCTCTTTGTAGAGCCTATGATTCTCGTAAGCTTCTAAACAAAGCTCATTGAATTCATTCAGTTGAAGTAGTCGCGCCTCACCTGCAGCTGCCAAATCAAGGTTAATCTCTTTGACCGCCCACGCAGATAAATACTCCATTTCAACTGGCAAATGGCAAGCTTTGCTATATACCAATCGATAAGGGGTGGTGCCCAATGGAGTCTTAAAAGCAGTGAGGAGCTCCCAAAGAGTATCATCAAGCTTTAAACACCAATCTTTCCTAGCTTTTGTGACAACTTTCTCTAAAATCCTTTTTATTTGCTTATTAGAGACCTCTACCTGACCACTAGTCTGGGGATGATAGTCTAAACCAACTTTGTGTGTGACCCGATATTTTTTAAGAAGGGCTTTGAAGGTGCTCTTGTGAAAATGAGAACCTCCATCACTAATAACAACTCCAGGGACACCAAAACGGGGGAATATAATCTTTTTAAACAATGTCATCACAACCTTTGAACCATTGGTTGGTGATGCAATAGCTTCCACACATTTTGTTACATAGTCGACAGCCACTAAAATGTATTTATTCCCACACAAAGTAGAAAAAGGACGCATAAAATCAATTCCCCAGACATTAAAAGGTTCAACTTCTAGAATTCCACTCTGTGGCATTTCTTTCCTCTTAGATATGTTACCCGACCTTTGACACGCATCACAAGACAAACAAAAGGCACTGGCATCACTAAAAATCGTAGGCCAATAAAAACCACTATGTAAAACTCTATGGCCAGTAGCTTGTGAACCAAGATGACCACTAGAGGGAATACTATGACAATGTTTCAAAACCCCCTCCATCTCCCAATCAGAAATACAACGACGATACATTCCGTCAGAGCATTGCTTATAGAGAAGGGGATCCTCCCAAAAGTACCTTTTAGCATCATGATAAAATTTTTTCTTTGCTGATAGGTGAGATTGGGAGGATGAGATCCACCAACACAGTATTTTGCAAAATCAACATACCAAGGGGATTGGGAAGAGACGGCAAACAAATGATCATCAGGAAACGAGTCATCAATAGGAGAATCGTAATCAGACTCAAACCTCAACCTGGAGAGGTGGTCAGCAACTACATTCTCTGCAGCTTTCTTATCTTTAATCTCAAGATCAAACTCCTGCAACAACAATATCCATCGAATCAATTTGGGTTTGGCCTCTTTCTTGGCCAATAAATACTTCAATGCTACATGGTCAGTATGTACAATCACTTTCGAACCTATCAGATAGGTTCGAAACTTGTCTAAAGCATAAACTATTGCTAACAATTCCTTCTCTGTCGTAGCATAATTAACCTGGGCCAGATCTAAGGTTTTGCTGGCGTAGTATATAGCATGGAGCACTTTATCTTTCCTCTAACCAAGCACTGCCCCAACAGCGTAATCACTAGCATCACACATTATCTTGAAAGGCAAATCCCAATCGGGTGGCTGTATAATAGGGGCAGTGATCAATGCCGTCTTAATCCTGTCAAAAGACTCCAGACAAGCATCAGTGAATACAAAAGTGTCATCCTTAAGTAACAATTGAGTTAGGGGTTTCGTAATTTTTGAAAAATCTTTTATAAACCTGCGATAAAACCCCGCATGATGACCAAGGAAACTTCTTACTCCTTTGGCATTCATTGGAGGGGGAAGTTTCTCAATCACTTCAATTTTTGCTTTATCAACCTGAATGCCACGCTCAAAAATCAGATGACCCAACACAACACCTTCATTGACCATAAAATGACATTTTTCCCAATTTAAAACAAGGTTCACTTCAGCACATCTTTTCAATACCTTGGATAAATTATGCAGGAAAACATCAAAGTTTGACCCATAAACACTAAAATCATCCATAAAAACGTCCATGATATTTTCAATGAAATTAGAGAATATGGCCATTGATAAGCACTTTATTGTGCTTACTTGTAGGTCATTTTTAGTATTCTTGCATGTAGTTTAGAGCATTTAAGCCTAGCATTGCATGGTTTTTGTCACCTTTGAGTTATATTGTCGCTTCATTATCTGTTTAGTTGTTTTTGGATGATTTTCAGGCTAACTAGCAGGTTTTTGAAGTCATATGATCATTGGAAGATTAGTTGTGGACTGTTGAACTTCAAATGGACATAACGTTTGATCCATAAATTTGATTAAGGTGATTCTAGTGGGAGGTGTTAGCTCGTTTCGATAGCTTTCCAACGACTGGTCATTAGCCCAATTCCGGTGAGAGACGAGAAAGATATGATTGTTTGAAGTTGAGCTGTCCGCTGACTAGAAGATCTACACGGTCGTGTCGATTTCAACACGACCGTGTTGCTCTGTTTCCACGAAGACAGTCCTGTTCTTCTTGCCCACTGATTTGAGAAGTTCAGGTCTACACGACTGTGTCCATTTTGACACGACTGTGTCCATTTTGACACGACCGTGTCCATTTTGACACGACCGTGTCCATTTTGACACGACCGTGTCGATCTATTTCCACGGTTTGAAGAAACGCTGAAACTTTTGTATAATAGGTCTACACGGCCGTGTCGTTTTGGACACGAACGTGTCGACCTGCTTTAGAGTTTTGACCCGTTTTCTCCGTCTTAGTTTAATGAACCTTTTAATTAGTTTTGTAGCTTAGCCTCGACATTATCTCATACACTTAGTTTTTAATTACATTTTTCTTAGCCCTAAACTCTCTCTAAACACTTGGTTTCTTAATTGTTTCATCTTTGAAGATCGAATTCGTTAATCAATTCAAGTAATTTTTCTTCAATCTCTTTTCTTTAATTCATTTTCTTTGTTTATGATGTTTAATTTATTGAATCTCAATTGCTTAGAATCCATGGTTAGTGAGTAGTTCATTGTCTAGGGTTTGGGCGAAAGTATGAATTAAGGGCTTAATGTAGATTATCTATGCTTTTCATGATTCGATTGTTTGTCTATGCATTGAATGTGGTGTTTTTACACCCTAGGATAGATCTTGATCACGTTTATGCTAGGGCACTTAGAGTTTCTATCGTTCTTAATCGAACTTTAATCCCTTTTGTCATTCCCATGTTTCGACTTGATTTCTAGACCAAGGGATTGGGTAGGAATTAAGGGGATCCTATAATTAGGGGTTTTCCGAACTTAATGAATTTATTAATCAACGGACCAAAGACCATTCGAAAGAGGATTTGGTTGGTTGATTAATCGATTACTCATAAGGGCCATTCGAGAGAGGACTCAAGTAAATTAGAGGGGAACTTAACCTTGTATTGACTCCTTTGTGAATCACCATAGCGTCGATTATCGTTGTCTAGCCCATGTTCATACGAGTAGCCCAAACTCTAGTGTTTTCCTTATTATATTAATTCTCCTATTTGATTATTAGTTCGTATTCATTGGCTAGTTAATTAGTTGGTAGCCTACTTAATCTTAAACCCCCCAAAAACCCTTCACTTAGGTAGTTTTGGACTTAGTGGACTATAGTCAATCCCGATTTCCTTGTGGTTCGACCCTTGACTTGCCATTACTACGTTCTTAGTAGTTGCTCGTTAGGTTTATAAATTGTATTTGCTAAGCGGTTCTTAGTGCCTTAACGACACACTAAAAACCTCTTATCAGCCATCATACAGCGCTGAAAGGTAGCGGGATCATTACACAATCCAAATGGCATTCTACGATATGCAAAAGTACTATAAGGACATGTAAAATTAGTCTTAGCCTGATCATCTGGGTGGATAGGAATTTGAAAAAAAACATAATATCCATCCAGATAACAGAAAAAGCTATGCTTAGCTAACCTTTCCAACATCTGATCAATAAAGGGAAGGGGAAAATGGTCCTTTAGGGTGGCATTATTAAGTCTACGATAAGCAATGCACATTCGCCACCCTGTGACTGTCCGTGTAGGGATTAAATCACCTTTATCAATTTTCACAACAATTGTCCATCCCTTCTTTGTAAATACTTTCACAGGACTAACCCACTTAGAATCAACAATAGGATAAATAATGCATGCATCTAACAATTTCATGATCTCTTTCTTCACTACCTCTTGCATATTAAGGGTTTAAACGCCTTTGAGGTTGAATGCAAGGGCGGTGATTTTCCTCAAGATTTATACGATGTATAGAAAAGTCAGGGCTAATGCTCTTGAGATTGTCAATAGTATACCCTATAGCCTTCTTGTGCATATGAAGCACTGTAAGCAATTATTCCAATTGGCTATCTGTGAGTTTAGTACTAATAATCACAAAACATTGTTCCTTATCATCCAGAAAAGGATATTTCAAGTAGGAAGGGAGTGGTTTAAGTTCTACCTTTGCTACCTGAGGTGTAGAGGTAGAATAAACATTTTCTATTACCACAAAGTCTTGTCCCTTTTCAGCAGTAGGGCCCTCCAAATCAGCAATATAGGCGTCGACTTCAGTATCGTTGCCTGATGGGTCTCCCATAGTAAGTGCTACCTCCAAAGGGTCAGCACCAGATATCTGCGGGAATGCAGATAAAACAACTCTATCTACAACATCAATCCTACAACAAGATTCCTCAAGTATAGGAGACTTCACAGTATTGGTTAGTTTAAATGTCACAGTATCATCACGAACACTCAAAGTCAAAGACCCAAACTTGACATCAATTACAGCACCCACAGTACACAAAAATGGTCTTCCCAATATAATAGGAATTTGGGCATCCTCCTCCATATCCAACACAACAAAATCCACAGGGATGTAAAACTCTCCCACCCTAACAGGGACGTCTTCTAAAACAGCTAGGGGGTATTTTATAGAACAGTCAGCCATCTGCAAAGTAATTTGAGTACACTTAAGTGCCCCCATGTTCAGTTTCTTACAGACAGACAATGGCATGACCGATACAGATGCACCTAAATCACATAATGCTTTATCTATAAATAATGCACCTACATGACATGGAAAAACTACCAGGATCTTTCAATTTAGGTAAAGATTTATTTTGCAAAACAACACTACACTCTTCAGTGAGTGCGAATCTATCTACCCCACCAAAATCTTTCTTTTTAGTGATCATTTCCTTCAAAAACTTGGGATAGACAGGCACTTGTGAAATTAATTCGGTAAAAGGGACCGTTACCTCAAGGTTCTTGACGATAGCCAAGAACTTACCAAGTTGTTGATCTACTTTGGACTTTTGCATCCTATGAGGAAAAGGTAGCCTTGGTGTAAAAGGTGGTTCAGAAATTTTCCTTCTTCTTCCCTGTCTGTTCAGCTTCCTCATATAATTCGACATCAAACGTCGAACTATTCTCCAGATCCTTCTCTACTACCACCTTCTCCTTGCTAGGAGCAACATCATCATCTATGCGCATAGGAGGAGAAGCATAAGCAGTGCCACTACAAAGAGTGACGGCATTTGCTTGCTCCCTCTGTAATGGTTGCCCAGGCAATTGTCCTTGCTGCCTCTGAGCATTATTCCCTACCAATTGAGCAATCTGAGTCTCGAGAAGTTTTATGTGCTTGTCTTGGGCTTTCTGTGCACCCTCATTGGCTTTCTGCATTGCCAGCAAATGTTTCTCTTGAGCTTTCTATGCCTCTTTATTTGTCTTTTGCATAGAAAATACTAGTTTCATCAGTTCAGATGTGCTAGGCTCTTGTGGGGCTACATTTTGTGGTGCTAGCTGGAAATTTTGATGGGCTACATTTTGTGGTGCTGGCTGGAAATTTTGATGGGCAGGTCTTTGGCTGTCTTTGTTGAAAAGCATTCGCCTGCTCCATGTGATTCAGACCGAACTGACAATCATGGCCAAAGTGACCCTGAATACCACACACCTCACAGTAAGATGAGGTGATGGGTGCAACTGCTTATATGGCATTGATGCTCATAGGCGGAGGAGTCAAACTAGAAGACTTCATTGTTTGTAACTGGTGAGTCAGCTGCGCCATCTGAGTAGTAAGCAATGAAATAGCGTCAACTTCAAGTACCTTCTTAGTCAGACTCCTAGATGATGAATGGTCATTTGCTGCAAGATTGTCTAGGAAGTCATAACCTCATCAACTGCCTTGTCTAAAAAGACTCCTCCTGTAGACGAATCAACAGTACTCTTCGTCTGGGGCTGTAGACCATTGTAAAAAGTCTGCGTCAGAAATCACTTGTCCATATTGTGATGTGGACACTCCCTCTGTAGGTCTCTAAATCTAGTCCACGCTTCCCTCAGTGTCTCATATGGCTCTTGGGAAAACGTGGCCAACTTGTTTATGATATCTGCTGTTTTTGTGGGAGGGTAATACTCTTGAAGGAATGCAACAGATATCGCCGACCATTCTGTCTCTGCGATGTCAATGAACCACCTCTGAGCTTTTTCTCTGAGTGAAAAATCGAACAACATAACCTTTAGCTGCTTAGGTGTGACTCCTTGATGTTTAACAGTTCTGCAGAGTTGTTGGAATCTTTACAGATGGTTGGCCAGATCTTCAGTAGGATGCCCACCAAACTGATTTTGCTGCACCAAATCGATGAGTGCAGGTTTGATCTCGAAATTATTTGCAGCAATAGTGGGCATCTGTGGACCTGTGGGTATGCCTTCAGGATTAGGCACCCTATAAGATTTCAGCGACTTTGCCATTGGTAATGAAGAAATCTCTAAATCAGGTTTCTCTTGTTCGAACTCTGCTCTATGATCCCGAAGTATTGAATCTGTATCAGGATCTCCAGGGATTATATGAGTTTGCTTTTGATACCTGGACATAAAAGAGAAACAAAAAGATAACCGTGAGAACGACCTCAATTGGAACGGAAGGTTCCAATGAGGCAAAAAGAAGTACGCTAAATAATCGAATAAAAACTAGAAAACTAGCCGTCTCCCGGCAACGACGCCAAAATTTGATAGGCTAAAGTCGTATCACCTATTCAAAGATAATTCCTACAGTCCTCTAAAAATGGTAGTCAAGGGAAGCAGGGTCGAATCCGCAGGGAGACAGAGTTTCAATGTTAATATTCAATCAAATAATTACTTCTGATGAAATCAGGAAGAAAAGACTGAACTAATAACTAAACTAAGGAAAAAGAACTAAACTGAAGATTTATCTATAAATTAAAAGTCTAAGGCAATAGTTTGGTCCACCATGCTTATACCATTCAAGAGGTTCAAATAACTAATATCACTTAGGTTTAGAGTCGAACGATTAGAGCACGTGTCAAGCTTATGGTCATGTCTCAACGTTCGTGATTCGACATATGCAGTATGGTCACAAACATAATCAGAATCACTAATGTGTTCTAAGCCTCTAAAAGTAAGATTGATCTGTACGAACGATTATTAGCTAGATATAACTCATGAAATTGGCCACTAACATAAATTATGAAATCACGAACAAATCACATTATAATCGCTCTAATCAAAACCTAGAAACTATAGCAATTCAAATAGCAATCATGACATAAACATGGTTTTCCTCCCTAAAGCCATAGAAAAGGGGACTACTCACTCATGGTTAAGAAAGACAAAACTAATTCAAAGTAAAGATTCATACTTGACAATGAAATCAATAATCAATCACAAACAATCCAAATAAGAATGAACGAAAATAAAGAGATTAACGAAATTTGGTCTGAATACGAACTATATTGAAAACTAAAGCAATGATCCAGTCTTCAACAACGGAGAGAAAAAACTAGAGTTCTAAGACTAGGGCTTAATGAAATAACAATGAAAATCATCTCCCCCTAAAAATACACTAAGTGTTGTATTTATACTAAGTCTAAAAAGAATAGAAAAAGGATTAAAAATGGGTGACAAAACTCGCGTCATTAAAATAAAAATTCAATCCCCCCGATCGGGATAAACCGCCAAATGGTGTCAGGCAAAACTTCTTTTCTTCAAATGGGAATCTGGCAGCATATCGCAAACCGCCCGATGTGTCCGGGCGAAATTCGCCCAATCGGGCGGGTCTTATGTCTTCTTCAGAAGCAACTGGCAAGCACAGCAGGGCAACTGGTACAGTGAAAAACATCCTCCCGATGGGTTCGGGCGACATTGCCCGATCTGGCGTTTTGACGATCTTCCTGCATCAGAGATTTCGCCCGATCAATGCTAATCCAGCCCGATGGTGTCAGACAAATTACTATTTCCTTCCTTTGGCTCTTTGAGCCAAGACTTCAAATCAAAGACGCCTCTAAGCCTATGAAATGTGGCCTTAGAGCTCCTCAACTCAGTAAATCTGCCTCATAACTCTGCCTATCATATGTTGATGATCAAAATAACAGAAAATGGGGAGAAAACTCCCTAAAACCTGTACTTTAACATAAAACACCCAAAGCACAACTAGATAGAGGAGTTAGCATAAAATATCTCATAAGAGCATAGTTTGACGCACAATTTATCTCAAAAGTAGGGGGGAAAAACTATATAAAATAACATGATATCAATAACACCCACCAGAGCTCCAAGCCAGTGGGGTAAATCGGTTGCCGGCTCGACTTAGTGATGGTCATAGACCTCTATCCCCTAGTTCTGGAGGGCCATCATGCCCAAAAAGTAGCGTGGATAAGTCATAGGCACCTAGGGTTGAGTGGGTAATGACGGAGTTCAAAATAGGAACCAAACGCACCCCGAAAAAAGGGCGCATGCTGCAGGCACGAGTGATGAGACCCGTAAAGGGCTAACCTTATGAGCCTTGCACTGACATGACTTGGACGTCAAATTAATTCGCTCGGCTGACTTCATTGTCGCCCTAGAGTCAGCAAGCCAGTCTAACGATTAAAGGGCCCCAAGGTTACATTTATTCATACGCAGATTTGATAGGATTTGGTCGTATCACCTAATCAAAGATAAACCTATAGTCCTCTAACTATGGTAGTCAATGGAAGCAGGGTCGAATCCACAGGGAGACAGAGTTTCTAACTTAATATTCAATTAAATAGCTAAGGCGTTCAAACTTGGATGATGATGAGATACGTGGTGAAGAAGAAAATGAGGAAACTGATATTGAGGTAGAAATCGAAAAAGAAGAAGAAAGAGAAAAAATTGAAAAAGAAAAGAAAAATGAAAAAATTGAAAAATAGAAGAAAAAGAAAAGGCTAAAGGATAGAAGGTTGTTGATAAGGATGAATTGGAGAAGGATACTCCGATTTTACATGCTCCTAGATCAAGTAGGCGCATTCGAAATTTGAAGGTATTGAGCTCTCCTTCCTTTGTGCTTGATGATGATGTTGTTGATGATGATGAAGTTCAATTAATCGCTAAAGAAGCTTATGAAGCTTGTGTTCCTTCATCAAGGGAACAATCCCCTGCTCCTATGGAAACTTCACCACCAAAAACTCCCTCTCCCAAATACAACAAGCCACAAAACTCACAAATCCCTCCTCCTTCCAAACAATTTGCCCCTGCTGTTCCCAAGGGCAAGGAACCAGCTGCTGTTCCCATCTCTAAGGAACAAACAGCTGTTCCTGACCCTAAGGAACCTACTGCCGCAATCACACCACAAAAGCCCTCCTCATCTACATCTCCAAACCCCACCATTGGTGCTACTTATACCTTTGCACATGCTCAAAGGTTGGATCATTTGTTTACTTTGGTTATGGGTTAATCGGAGGCAATGATGGAATTTGCTCAAGAAGCTCAAGGTGTGAACAAAATTGTCAAAGGGTTGTCGGGAAAGGTGGATAAGGCTTTTACGGTTCAAGAGGTTCTCATGGATCAACTAAAGATGAATCTTAGGGCTCTCCAAAAGGTAAACGACAACATGATTCAATCGGAGTCCTTGATCATGAAGCTTTCTATAACCGTGGAAAGCAACCACAAGGAAGTGATGGAGAAACTCAATGATGTGGTGGAAGAAGTAGAACAACCCCCCTCTCCTCAAGCCTAAACACTACTCTTCATTTGATCTTTCTTTCTTTTCGTTAACTATGGGAACAATGTTTTAATTTCTTTCTTATGCATGCTACAATGGAACTAAATTAATTGGCTAATCTTAAGTTGAATCTTTTGCATGTGTGCGTCTTTTGAATGGCTAATATTATTGGATTGCGGTTTAGAGAGTTGAATGCTTACTTTACTTATACTAACCAACTTACTTCTAACTAATTTTGGTGGTGTGATGTGTTTTGATAGATAACATTCATCTTTTCGAAATCATGGAATAATGTTTTGAAGACGCCAAAGGGGGAAAGAGAAAGGAAAAGAGTAAATTTTTCTAGCCTTGATTTATGTTCTCTAGTTTCGAAATTTTTTTCGATAAAGTTAAAAATAAAATAATAGTCTATTAACTTGTTTTAACTTAGTTGCATTACTTTGTTAAATAGTTTAATATGACTTGTTTAAAATTAAATATTAGTATATGCCTTTTGTTGCCATCTTCAAAAAGGGGGAAATTGTTGACATTTGAGTTTTGAAGATGACTTAACCAACAAAAGAGATATTGTGTTTCACTTATGATATTGCTAGGTAATTCATGCTCGAGCAAAGAGAATACTTGATCGAAGATTAAATTGGAGAATTAATCAAAGATCGAAGTGATGATGTTCGAAAGATGAAGTATCAAGATTGAAGTGCAGATTAGAATATATTAGGATGTATTTAATATCTTCTTGTTAAGGTTGAGTAAACAATTGATCTAGTTTGTGTTAAATTCTCAAAACGGAACTTGGTTCTGTTCCCATGACAGGAACAAACATTGGCACTCTTAGGAACAAGGTTGGGGAACAGACCTAGAAAAGACTGTAGAAACAGCTAACATATCCCATGTTGTGCGCCTAACATATTTGTGCGCCCAAGTAAGGTTGTTAGAGAGTCTTTTGTTAGTTTTGACTTAGTCCATGAGTTTAGGAGTTAGTTGTTAGTTTGTTAGGAATTTATTTGAAATGATTTTTTGATTTAATTAGGATAAGGTCAAAATCTCTTTAAATGTTATCTTTTATATTTTATTAAACTTAAACTGATTTTCGGTTTTAAAAGGTTTTTCTTTTAAAACTTAATTATGATTTTTGGTTATGTTTAAATTATTTATAAAATATAATTTCCTAAAAACTATTTAAAGAAAATAATTTAATTACTCCCCAACCAAACTAGTATCACGTGTAAGCTTACTGCTACACGTTTACTGTTTGTGGAGTAATGGGCTTGATTATTTTATTTAAGCCTCAATTTATTTTAATTAGTTTAATTAGGCTTCAAGTTTTATAAACCACGTTATACTTTACTGCTTCTCTTATTAAGCTAAGTAGTGGGTTAGTGGTTATTTAATTCTCAAGTAAAGTTAAATAAAAATTAAATAAATTGAGATAAGGGACATCATGGGTTAGTAGACTTAAGTTATGGTCTTACCTTAGCATACTATAAATAGGCGCCTAATACATTGAAATTAGTGTGTCTGACTTAGCCAAATATTCTCAGTGTCTTAAAGAGTCACTGTAGTTCCCGAGAGAATTCATACTTACTTTTATTCGAGTTTATACTCTTCCATTGTTTTACATATTGTATTTTTGGGTAAGGGTTTGAGTGAACTCTTTGTAAGTGTGAGAAGCTTTGAGTGAAGCGTGAGAAAGAGAAAGAGAGGAACTTCGAGGGAAGTTCGAGAGGAACAACGGTTGTGGGAACTGTTGTTGAGAACTTGAGTTTAGGAACTCAAGTTGTGGTCCGAGAGATATGTAATAGGTTTGTAAACAGAGTCGTTTGGCCTATTATAGTTGAAAGTTGAGAGTCAAAATCCCTGGTGGTCAAGGTCGTTTCTTCCTATTGGGCCTAGGAAGTTTTTCCTCGCTAAAATATCTTGTGTTCCCTCTTTGTGTTCCCTAGCTAGCTTTTAATTTCGCAAAAAGTATAGCATATTCTTTCACTATAATTCACCCTCCCTCTTATAGTGCTCATATTATATAACAATGTCCTCGGGCATGGTTGCGCGGTCTGATGGAGTGGTGCCGAGATACCACTTGCACTTGCCATTTCCTCTAGGGGGAGATGGTTATCACCCCCATGGGATTTTGGAGTGATCGTTGGACTCCTGATTTCAAGGCGTCGGGTATCGGACCATCCGATCATTACTTACAAGAGCTAGATTGTCAAGGATCTACTTGTCCTTAAGGTGGGCTAGTTCATCGGCCAATATTCTGGGTGTTCTGTATTATGATTTGACAGATTATATAGGTGATGACCCCTTGATGACCCATAATTCCACTAAGCATCAAGCTTAGTTGTTTGCTCGATTTCCTCTTTTCCCTTGGTTGAGAGAGGTGAGCATGCAAGTTCAGTTTAATTGAGTGCCTAGCCTCTATGACGCGCGTAGTGTGGGACGGTTCAACTAGGGTGATATGCGTTATGTGCATCTCATCCAAGATATGAATAAGATCGTGCGAGTTTTGATGACCCCAAGAGTAGACATATGTATCTCACGTCTATCTAAGTGTTTTGGCGCGTGATTGAGGTATTTGCTTTCCATTTGTCTATTAATTTTTGAGTAGGTTCTTTGTTGTAGCTTTTATTGATTTGGCTTTACGAGCACATCCCATCACTAGCCCCCGTAACTATGACACCCATGTAGAGATACGTAATATCCAATGGATGATCCATCACCCCCTCCACCAGAAAAATAAAAAAGGATGAAAAATCGAGTTAAATGGATGATAGATGGGTGACGGGTGAATGGGTGATGTATGGAATTAGGGTGAGAAAGTTTCATCCATCACTCGACCCATCACACGCTCCATCACCCATTTCTTACATTTTCTTAAATATCTATCATTTTTTGACATTAGTATATTTTAAACCCTTTTGATTATTATTTGACATGTTTTAATGAACTTAACTTATCTAAATTTGACATGACATTAATGTAAAATTGTCATTTTGCAAGTACTATTTATCTGCTCTTGTTTAATTCTTGTAAATGGATTATCACCATACCCACTAATTTACCTGCGGGTGGTGGATGGATGGAATACAAGTGATAGTCTTACCGAGTGGCGGATGGATGGATGAGAGTCGGTCTAACTGGGTGATGGATGCAAGTGATGACTCACCCTACCTAAATGCCACCCGTTGCCATCCACACGCCCAGGACGTACCCTAGGTTAAGTGGATCGGTTGTGCCCCACCATATAACGCCCCGAAATTAGGGGTCCTTAATTAACCTCAATTAACCATAAATTAATCATACTTTATTCATAAACGACAATGGAAACATCCTCAAGCTTGTCAGTTATGGCCTCACAATGAAATTCTCTTAAAATACAACTCGATAACTGCATTTCCTCAAAAGAGAACTTTACCTTTCATTAATCGACATAATGTCTCCTTTAAAAACATGATGTAACCCTAAGCTCCTCAATCATTAAGATAATATTCTTATTTCTTTATCCCATAAAAATCATTACTAGGAGAATCATCCCAACAACTAATACTACTTCCTTATTAATTAGTAATTCTTATGCCGAAATGAAAAACGTAAGGAAGTAAGGTTTTACCTTACTGCTTCACTTTGAATCCACAAAAAGCATAGAAGAGTAGGAGTAAGACTACGTAGGTCTGCTGGTGGTGGTCCGGAATTATGTCGGCAAAACAGAGGGTGGCGGTGGTGCTTTTTGGTGGCGCGCATCCGGTTATGTGGTGGTGGTGGAGGATTGAAACAGAGAAGGGGGTTGTGTGGGTTGTCGTGCGAGCAGGAAATGAAGGCGAGGGAGGAGGGGACAGAGGCGGAGGAAGTGTGGTTGTTGTAGGCGGTTTTCGCTTGATAAGAGGTTTTTAGTGTGTCGTTAAAGCACTAATAACCGCTTAGCAAACAAAACTTATAAACCTAACGAGCAACTACTAAGAACGTAGTAATGGCAAGTCAAGGGTCGAACCACAAGGAAGTCGGGATTGACTATTGTCTACTAAGTCCAAAACTACCTAAGTGAAGGGTTTTTGGGGTTTGAGATTGAATAAGATACCAACTAATCGACTAGCTAATGAATACCAACTAATAATCAAATAGGAGAATTAATATAATAAGGAAAACACTAGAGTGGTGCTACTCGTATGAACATGGGATAGACAACGATAATCGACGCTATGGTGATTCACAAGGGAGTCAATACAAGGTTAAGTTTTCCTTTAATTTACTTGAGTCCTCTCTTGAATGGTCCTCAAGAGTAAGCGATTAATCAACCAACCAAATCCTCTTTCGAATGGTCTTTGGTCCGTTGATTAATAAATTCAATAAGATCGGAAAACCCCTAATTAAAGGATCCCCTTAATGCTTACCCAATCCCTTGGTCTAGAAATCAAGTCGAAACATGGGAATGACAAAAGGGATTAAAGTTCGATTAAGAACAATAGAAACCCTAAGTGCCCTAGCATAAACGTGATCAAGATCTATCCTAGGGTGTCAAAACACTACATTCAATGCATAGACAAAAAATTGAATCATAAAAAGCATAGACAATCTACATTAAGCCCTTAATTCATACTTTCGCCCAAACCCTAAATAATGAACTACTCACTAATCATGGATTCTAAGCAATTGAGATTAAATAAATTCAACATCATAAACAAAGCAATAGAAATAAAGAAAAGAGGTTGAAGAAAAATTACTTGAATTGAATAATGAATTCGATCTTTTCGATCTTCAAAGATGAACAATTGAGAAGACTAAGTGTTTAGAGAGAGTTTAGGGCTAAGAAAATGTAATTAGAGTCTAAAAATATCAAATAAATATAAGGTTCATTAAACTAAGACGGAAAAACGGGGTAAAAACTCGAAGTCAGGTCGCCACGGTCGTGGCGCCTTAAAATTGTCTAGGTAGTAGCTTTTCTCCAAACGGACTGACTCGACAAAGTCAGGTCACGACAGCCGTGTTTGCAACGATCGTGGCCCCTGACTTTCATAGGATCAGTTCCAAATTTTGAACAGTCTTTCTTGCTGGCTACACGTCCCCACGACCGTGGTGACCTAATGGTCAGCGGACAACTCAACTTCGAACGATCATATCTCTCTCGTCTCTTATCGGAATTGGGCTCATGAACAGTCGTTGGAAAGTTATCGAAACGAGCTAACACCTCCCGCTAGAATCACCTTAATCCGATCTATAGATCAAACGTTATGTCTATTTGAAGTTCAACAGTCCACAACTAGTCTTCTAATGATCATATGACTTAAAAAACTGCTAGTTAGCCTGGAAATCATCCAAAAACAACTAAACAGATAATGAAGCGACAATATAACTCAAAGATGACAAAAACCATGCAATGCTAGGCTTAAATGCTTTAAACTACATGCAAGGACACTAAAAATGACCTACAATTAAGCACAATAAAGTGCTTATCACCGCTCTACTTGGTGGTTGTTTACGGCAGGAAGTGAAGAAAAAGGGATACATAGAATATAGGAGTAGGGGCGAGAGAAAAGAAGGAGAAGGAAATGATTGAAGCCATATTGATTTTAGGCTTGTAATTCTGATGGTCATTGGTTCATTATTTATAGAGCCAAATTCAAGCCTTGAAGCTCACTCACCATGTTTACCGTCAACTTTAATTTAATGGGGAAGATTGTGCATTCATGGTGGAGGATTTGATATCTCTGTTTTCAGATTTTTGTCTGGTTACGATAGAGGATTTGCTAAATTCTTTTGCTAGAATTGTGGTAGGCTCTTGACAAGATAATTGAAGAAGTGGACATTTTTGCTTCATGGATGAAGGTCATACACAGTAGAGAGAAAAGGTGATGGGGAAGATGAGTCATCAAAGTCAAAAATCGTATTTTTTAGAATTGTTTTCCTTTATCTTTTTCTTGTTTACCTTCCTCCTTTTCCTTTTACATTCTTTTTTTTTACCAAGTTGCATTTAGTAATTATCGTGAATTACTATATGTTATGGGTATACCATTTGGTAGTCTTAATATCGGAATATTACGTTGTTAAAATAATTCACATGTTTCGATCCATTGCAATCAAGTAGTCTCAAAATTTCAAATTCTTACATTTTAGGCTAATAGCACAATTTATTAAGTCCTTAAAACTTGGGTTATTACACACCAAGGTTCAGTCAGCACCTCTTTAGAGGCAAGCATTAAACTTGGGTTATTACAGTAGGTATTTATTATTTCTTTCTTTAAATGTTCTTCATGTTTAACATGTCTTAATGCCCATCTTGAACTTCTCCAGGTCAATTGTAGACCTTCTGACTCTTTGGATGTCCCCTATTTGGTTGCTTCCCCATTGCATACTTCAACGATGTAGATTCTAATACAAGGAGGCAGATACTCCTTATGGTTATGGCAAGCGAATGGTTTTCCAGATTGCTTTTGCGCTTCCATTGGTCTCAGGCGACCCTTTTGGATCCATGCTACGTCCGGAGGATATTTCAAAATTGGACAAGGCCTAGGCATAAGCGGATTTTGCCGCATTGGCCCTGCTGAACAAGAAGGAGGATTATGTGGCCTTTTTTTGAGACTCTTCTTAGTCGCCCATCCACAATTCGGGTGGTGAAGTGCTTCCTATGTTTTTTGTTTTCTAGCGTAAGTTGTGTTTTTATATTCACCTTACTTCTAATATTGCAAGATACTGCAGCGAAGGCCAAGAGCCTGCGACTTTCCACCTACGAGGAGGAGTACTCGAATCCTATTAAAGGTGAGATCTTGAGGGAGATAATGGTTGTTACATCCCGTCTATTCCAATAAAGAAAAGAGACAAATTTTAAAAGAAATAAAGACAACTAGTGGTAGCGGAAATACCAATAAGACGGAGATGCCACTCTAAGGAGTATAATTTAATACTTATAAATAAACAATAAACCTAAAAAATAGTAGTCAAACTTCCAAATAACATATATAAGAATGAATAAGGTCCCATACCCTTAATTCTAACCAAAAGTTCCAAATATCATAGTAACTTCCAAAAGAACTCAAAATAAAAATGATCCAATATCCAAAGAGGCAAAAACTAATATCCATAAGGTATAACAACCAACGAAATAAAAGTAAATATACTTAAGGCCCACTAAGAAACTGGTCCTAACTCCTGACTCATAATGCTCGTCCATAATGACTAGCACGACCTCCTTGCTCACATGGTTAAACCGCACAATCCTGGTCAATACGGTAACGATCCTAAACAACATCATCATCTGCATAATAATTCAACAACCTCCACAATCAGTGGGGAGTAACTAGCAGTTCTCCTAGCACAATATAGGAAACAAATAATAAACTCATAGAAATTAGAAACAACGCTAAAGATAATATCACATAGATAGCATGAACACACCGCACAATACATCATACACCGTACCTTAAGCAATAATCATACACAATAAGGATGCTCGAAAGCTATATAAAACCAATCCATAGAACATGTACAGAATAGCAACATCAAAATCATGCCGCCCAAGAGCCTACATTTGCATATCCGGGGACCATACCACCCTTCCGAATAGCAAAACTCAATGGATCATGGCACCCATGAGTAAACCATTGGACCATGCCGCCCAAGGCTATATTACAAACTCCTAGGCCCATGCCACCCTTAGGTTTAACAAACACAAATTCGTAGGACTATGCCGCCAATAGGATCAATAAAACAAAAGAGCAGAGAGAGTATACACGACAAGATATACAAAGAAATCCAATAACATCAAACATGGGTATACACAAAAAGGTATACATGGAATCCAAAAAACATTCATGATGTATACACGGCAAGGTACACAAGCAATTAAAAATCATAAGACATCAAATGTACATGTTAAGGTATATAAACACAAAAGTGTCGTCTGAGTTTGGGTATGAAGTCAATTATGACTAAGTCACAATGTTCCCCATACATAACTCTTGACGAGGAGATGCTAAGGGCAATATTATCCTCCCCCGAGCATTTCGACGTTGACAACACAAAGTGTAAACCTCAACACACAACAACCAAATGACACAAAAGCTACCCAGTAGTGTAGGGCACATACCCTTAATATATAACTTCAAATCAATCAAAACATGCTCCAACATGCTTAATATAAGTAAATAAATCAATTAAACATGTTGTAAACATATTTAGAAATAATCGAAAACTTGAAGAAAAGGGGAGGTAGAACCTCCCTCACGAGGTGCGACCCAGGTCGCGAGGTGCGGCCTGGCCCTTCGCGGGTCGTGAGCAACTCCTGCCTGCTACTTGCGGGTAGGGCTCGTGTTTCCTTCGACCAACAAATACACATATGCCAAGACAAGAGCAGCCAAACCAATCGTGACCACATTATAAATCATCCAACTAAACACTTTAGCATGAGACTAACATCACCTTCCAACCAATTCTTCAATTCCCACAAAAATATTCATGATACACCAATTTCACTACAACAATAAAACATCAAAATCTGACAATTAATAATTCAAGGGGAAACAACAAGGTCATATACAAGTTCAATATGTGAAAATGAATCACAACAACCATCCTAACATGATACTACATTAATCTACGCACAAACAATCACCTAAATTCCACCTAGCATGATTTTAAGTTCTCTAATGCGACCCTAAACATTCTTAAATAATTTATTCTCTAACGTGCTAGAATAGTGCTAGTAACCTTATTCTTCAAGAGGAATGCAGTTAAACGAATGAAGAGTACTAGGAAACGCTTGGTGTATCACCTTCTTCGACGCCTAAAGCACGAACAAAAGAACACCTTAAGAAAAGTCTTCAAAAAGCTTCAAATTCGGCTAGTAAAAGATGTTGAAAAACTGAACTTAGATGGAGGAAAAGTGCAAGAGATTCCTTCCCTCTTTTATTTGATGCTAGCCGTGTGATTAAAGGATCGAGAGGAGGTTAATTTTCAGAGTTATAAACTCAACACAAGGGGAAGTAAAGAGGTGTGATTAGGGGGGGGGGGTTAATGGTGGTTTTGATTACCATCATTAGGGGGGTACTATGAGGGTGATTGAAGGGGGTTATCCATTGGTTATTATTAACCTTACAAAGGGAGAATAAACGCTGGCCAATAGTCTTGAGTTAGGCCTTATAAATTTCAGAATTTTCGGAACCCCAATGCCAAGCAATGAGTGTGCATAAAGTGCTAGAACATAGTACGTTTCAAGAATAATATAAACGCTCAAATTAAATATTTTTAAGTTAATAATTTTATAAATAAAAATCATAATTACTAACGTAATATAAATACACACTTACCAATCAATCACATTATACAAATTCGCACATACACTAGCGCTATATTGCCTGTTAAAACACTTGACGCAATTACGAGCATTGAAAGTTTACTAAACAATGCTACATTTTATCATACGCTAAATATATACAAATATTCTCGAAATAAAATGTAGGTGCATATTATAAGTTTTTAATGAAAATATAATAGTAAAATATAATTTAGCGTCTTATATGATTCTATTTAACACGCGAAAATTTTAGAGAAATCAGGGGTGTTACAATCTCCCCTCCTTAAGAAAAGTTTCGTCCTCGAAACTTAAAATAACAAAGGGAATCCCTGAGACAAATAACTTGGGATACTTAAGCCTTATTGACTCTTCCGTTTTGGAAGTGGCTTCCTCGTACTTTTGGCTTCTCCTAAGTACTTTAACCAAAGGTATCACCTTTCTTCTCAAGGCACGATTTTGACGGTCCAAGATTTGCACAGGATTCTCTTCGAAGGTCAGATTCAGTTCAATAGAGACCGATTCAACAATAATGACATGAGAAGGATCGCTGCGATATCTCCGTAACTGCGATAAATGGAACACATTGTGCACCCTTGATAAATCGGGTGGCATAGACAATCTGTAAGCCACCTCCCCAATTCTCTCGAAGATTTCATAGGGACCCGCATACTTCGGGCTTAACTTGCCTTTCTGCTCGAATCTCATTACACCCTTCATTAGAGACAGATATCACGTATTTATATAGAGTATTCGCCCCTATTTATGAGCTAATTCGTGCATCATTGGAGCTATTCGGAGCTATTTTATGCTAATTATTGTATATAGTCGTGGTTTGTATTTTAGTGTTGAATTACAGGCTTTAGGGAGTATTCTTCTTATTTCCGAGCTATTTGGAAGCTACCACGGCTTTGCGACTTTTTACGAGGCACGTGGAAAGGATTATGAGCTTTATGGATGGTTTAGGAGGTCCCTAGAATCTAAACGTGAAGAATTGACATCAAAGAGTCAAAACGAGCTTCCTCGTACTGTGATCGGGCAAAAAATGGCCCGATCGGGCGAAGATTTATTGATCGGGTGGTAAAGTTTCGCACCCGATCGGGCGTACATCACCCGACTCAACCGGGTGAAGAAGTGAAGAAAACAAGTGGAGCAAAATTAGGCTCCACCCGATCGGGCGAGCCCAAAATATTTATCAAGTGCTGTGTTTGTTATGCGTGTAGGAGTGAAGAGGAGCTGGGCCTTAAAGCTCGCCACCCGATCGGGCAGGCCTTAAATTCACGCTGAAGTGCTGTTGCTGCCATATGCGAGAAGAGAAGCATGCAGCTGGGCTTTTGCTGTGGGCCCGATCCAGCACCCGATCGAGCTGGTCATCGGGTGGCGCCCAGTTTCAAGAATAAGGCTGTTGCGTTGGATTGCAAAATAAGGAAACATGTTTGTTCATTTTTTGTGAGGGTTCGATTGGGTGTCGCATTGCCTGATCGGGTCCCGCACTCGATTCCGCAAATTTTCATCTTTTTATTTCCGTTTTTAATTAGATTTTGAGGCTATTATAAATAGCTTTTCCTCTTTATTTTAGAGACAACTTTTATTCTTGTTTAATTCCATTGCTCTTAGTTAGTTTTTAGTGATTTTTATCAGATTAAACACTTTAGATTAGTTTTAAAGGTGATTGTTCAGATTTGATTTCAATAAAAGTTATTGCATTCCGTCAATTGGTATTATTCTCTACTCTTAATCTCTTTAATTACGTTTGATTGCTTGGTTTAATTATTGATTGATTCATGATGTTAGGATTAGGGTTTTATATTAGTTTTGTTATGGTTGATTTAATTATGTCTGAGTAGTCTAATTTCTAGGATTTGGGGAGGAAAGCCATGTTTATACCTTGATTATTTGAATTGCTATTAGTTTCTAGGGTTTGATGAGATTGATTATGGTGTTATTTGTTCTTATTGAGTAATTAATGTTATTGTGCAGTTTCATTGATTGCTTGAGGTTAATAATTGTTTGCACAAACCTGTCTTACTTTTAGAGGCCTAGTACACATCAGTAATTGTGATTATGTTTGTGAACATGTTGCATATGTTGAATTATGGGCGTTGAGAGTTAACCATAGCTCGACACGTGCTCTAATCTAATGGTCGAGTATTCGTGTGGTATTTTCTCAGATTTTGCACGTGTAATACATGTTCCTTCTATTTCTCCAAGTAATGCTCTTCGCATCGCAATGCCTATTGTATCAGCTTCGATTCTTGACCCTAGGTTCTGATAGTTGTTTGATCCCTTGATTGGTATAAGCATAATGGACCGAACTAATTCCCTATACCTTTATTTCATAGATCAAAACCTCTCTTTATATTGCTTTTTCGTGTTATTAAGTAGTTCAGCTGATTCTTATCTGATTTTGTCTGAAGTAGCTATTTAGCTGAATATTAACTTAAAACTTAGTCGCTCTGTGGATTCGACCCTACTTCCCTTGACTATCATTGTTAGAGGACTTAAGATTTATCTTTGATTAAGTGATACGACTTTAGCCTGTCAAATTTTGGGGCCGTGGCCGGGGAGACGGCTAGTTTTCTAAGTTTTTATTTGGTTATTTGGTCTATTTCTCTGTGCCTCATTGGAACTTCATTGTTCCAATTGGAGTACGTTGTACTGCTGCTTTTTGTTTCTTTTGTATGCCCAAGTCTCTAAGAAGAGGTACCCTCATTCCTGAGGATCCCAATTTGACAAAGACAGTCAGGCAACTTCGAAAGAAAATTCAGAGAGAAAAGTAGTATGTTCAGCTGAACACCTTTGAAGCAGACACCTCGAGTTCAGTCATGTATAAATCACTGAAGTCATATGGGGTGCCCAACCCAGATGGTCTCTCCACTGGACCTACTATGGCCACCATCGCCGCAGCGAACTTCAAAATTAAGCCTGGACTCATCATTATGGTTTAGCAAAATCAGTTTGGTGAGCATCCTACTGAAGACCCGACAAATCATCTGCAGCGGTTTCAACAGCTTTGTCGAACTATCAAACATGCCGGCGTCACTCCAAATCAACTAAAGGTCATGTTTTTCGAGTTTTCATTGAGAGATAGAGCCTAGAAGTGTTTGAACGACGTGAAAGAAACTGAATGGAGTGAGATTTCTGCTGTGTTCTTAAGAGAGTATTATCCACCTACAAAACAACAGAAATCAGAAACAAACTAGCCACGATTTCCCAAGAGTCTGATGAAACACTTAGGGAAGTGTGGGCTAGGTTGAGAGGTTTGCAGAGAGAGTGTCCACATCACAACATGGACAAATGGTTCTTGACGCAGACATTTTACAATGGTCTGCAGCCTCAGACGAAGAGTATTGTTGACTCATCTGCGGGAGGAGTTTTTCTTGATAAGGAAGTGGATGTAGGCTATGATTTTCTGTCAAACCTTGCAGCCAATGATCATTCCACTTCCCGTATACTTACAAAGAAGGTATTGAGGTAGATGCCCTAGCAATACTGACTTCGCAGATGGATAAGCTGAGGCAGAAGATTGACACCTTGAGATCGTCTACCTCGACACCTCCTCCTTTGGGTATTAATGCTATGTCTACCATGGCACCCATTACCTAATCTTATCTCGAGGTATGTGGTGTTCAGTCAACATCAGATGGAGCAGGCAAATGCCTTCCAACAGAGACCACATAACTTCCCCCTCCACATGCCTACCAAAATCAGCAAAACTATCAACCTCCATCTCCACAAACTCATTATAAACCATCATAATATGAAACCCCCCGGTTTTCAGAGATCCCCCACCACAAAACTTCCATCACCCTAATAGCTTTCAAGCCCCACAAAATCTTCAAACCCCACCTCCACAAAACATAAACCCACAAGAGCCCTCCATGTCTGAATTGATGAAGTTGATGTTAGCTATGCAAAAGACCAATGAGGAAACGCAAAAGCATATACTGGATCAAGGGGAGGCACAAAGAGCTCAAGAGAAGCACATCAAACTTCTCAAGGCTCAGATTGCACAATTGGCAAGCAATAGTTCTCAGAGGCGGCAAAGGGAATTGCCAGGGCAACCCATTCAGAGGGAGCACGTTAATGCCAATACTCTTCGTAGCGGTGCTGCTTATGATGCTCCTCCATTTCCCATGGATGAGGGTGCCCCGACTACAAGGAAAAAGAAGGTGGTAGAGGAAGTAAAATGGAAGAGATCGACGTGTGAAGTCGACTTATCTGAGGAAGATGAACAGACAAGGAAGAAAAAAGAGAAGGTTTCTGAAGCGCCTTTTACACTAGGGCTACCTTTTCCTCACAGGATGGAGTAATCAAAGGTCGATCAGCAGTTTGGTAAGTTCTTGGCTATGGTCAAGAACCTTGATGTAACGATTCCATTCACAGGCTTAATTACCCAAGTCCCTGTGTATGCCAAATTTATTAAAGACATGATCACCAAGAAAAGAGACTTTGGTGGGGTAGAACGTGTTGCACTTACTGAAGAGTGCAGTGCTTTTATTCAGAATAAAACCCCACCTACGTCAAAAGATCCTGATAGTTTTTCCATTCCCTGCCATCTTGGACCTATTTTTATTGATAAAGCTTTGTGTGATTTAGGTGCTTCTGTTTCTGTTAGCCTTTATAGCGCCTATGCCGATTCCCACTTTCACTCTTTTGCCTCACTGCCATTATCTGTTTATAAGAAACTGAACATGGGAGCACTTAAATGCACATAAATCACTTTACAGATAGTTGATCGTTCTGTAAAATACCCCCTAGGTCTTTTAGAGGACGTTCCTGTTAGGGTGAGGAAATTCTATATTCCTATTGATTTTGTGGTGTTAGATATGGATGAGGATGCCCATATTCCCATTATTCTGGGTGGACCATTTTTGTGTACGGCTGGTGCTGTTATTGATGTTAAGTCTGGGTCTTTAACTCTGAGTGTTGGTGATGATAAAGTGATTTTTAAACTAACCAATGCTGTTAAGGCACCTATGCTTGAACAATCTTGTTGCAGGGTTGAGCTTTTGGATGAGGTAGGTGTAGAGAAGGTTCAAAATGCACCTAAAGTTATCTCACAGTCTGGAGGTATTATCAAGAACATTTGGAGAAGGAATATGTTTGATGAGGGTGACACTCACTGCTTAGCCCCTCCTATTTGAGAGATGGAGGTATTATGGTCGTGCATGACCTTTATAAATAGCGCTGTGCGATAGGCAACTCGTATTTCCCTCTTATTCCTTTTTTTATTTTTTATTTTTATTGTTTTTAGTGAGCGAGAGTGAGGGTACTAACGTTGTTTTTCCTCTTAGCATCGTCCTTTGTTCACCTATTGGCATTGAGGACACTGCCAAGTTCAGCTTAAGGGTTGATTTCTGTTTGTATTCCCTATCTCTTTTATTGCTTTCTAGGATAGATTTATTGCTTTTGAAAAATACTGAAAAAATCAAAAAAATATGGTTCCCATGACTGGTTTAGTTGCCTCCCCGTGCGCCTTGTTGTACTCCTATTGAAATTGATTTGACTTTGTTTTCTGGATAGCTGGGCATTTGTGATCTTGAGGCTATGATTTGATGTTTGATTGCTATGATTTCGAGCGAGTTTTGATTATATTACACTACTTTGTGCAGTATGCCTGAATTGGTTAGACTGTGAGGCCTCTTTGTAGCCTATTGGATTTATATGATTATCCAGTCTGTTTTTGTCTGTTAGTTCCTCTTTAGTTGATTGATCTTGACTTTGACTTCGTACTTGTTTGATATTCGATGACTTGTAGCATTTGCTGTGATAGAGGAGTTCTTTTGTCCGATTCTTTAGCCTCAGAGTGAATTTTTGATATACTTTTATCCTCCTTAGCCCCGCTGAGCCTAATGACCTGTTTCGTGTTACTAAAACCCTTATTATGAGCCCATGGCCTTTATTTCGATACTATTTCTAAGCCTAGCTTGGGGGAGCTTTTGTATGGGTTGAGTTTGAGATTGGTTTCAGGGTTTGGTTTGGTTTTGGGGAATTGAAGTGTATTTATCGTGGTTTGAGTGTGAGAAAAAGAAAAGAAAAGCAAAGTTTGAGTTGCGTGAATGATTGGTTCGTAAATGAAAGAAAAAGTAATAAAAGTTCAAAAGAATTCAAAGTTCCTTCATTCATGTGTGTTTGTAAAGAAAAATATGCTACATTACTTGAAAATTGGGTTTGTTGTGAGTTTTCATTGTTTTGTAAGAGTTGGGTTATGTTTCATGGTTATATGGTGTTGTTGGGAGTGGTTTAGGCTATCTTCGGCCTTGTTTCGAGTAATTTATGCTCTTCCATCCTTGGTTTTTCCACCACATTTCCTAGAAATATTCCCTACCCTTGCCTAAGCCCCATCACAACCCTAAAAAGTCCTTTTGAGCTCGTGTCTGCATTGTTCATCGGATTGATTTCGAGTAAGTTTGTCAAGGTTAAAGAGTATGTCTACTATTTGAGTTGACTTGGCTAGGATGAGCGTCATTTAACCTTCTTAAACACATGAGAGTGTGAGTGGGAGGGCATTTATGGTCGGGTTGGTGAGTGTTCGGGCATATTCTTTGCCTGCCATAAAATTGAGAGGAGTGACACCTTTGTTAGAGCCTTTTCAGGATTTGTATGGCTTGTGGATGCTTGAATTTGATGAATTGCTTGGATGATTGGTGGTTGGATGGATTTGATTACCCAAAGTTGAATTTTGCCGGCTTGAACGATTCTTAGTCTTGAAAATGTTTGTAAGCTTTCATTGGTTTTTATCTATGGGGTAAGGCATTCTATTCCATGTTCATGTTCTGTTTGCTTGAGGACAAGCAAAGGTTTAGCTTGGGGGATTATGATATCATGTATTTATATAGAGTTTTCTCCCCTATTTATGAGCTAATTCATGCATCATTGGAGCTCCTCTGAGCTATTTTATGCTAATTATTGTATATAGTGGTGGTTTTGTGTTTTAGTGTTGAATTGCAGGCTTTAGGGAGTATTCTTCTTATTTCCGAGCTATTTGGAAGCAACCACGGCTTTGCGACTTGTTACGAGGCACATAGGAAGGATTATGAGCTTTATGGATGATTTAAGAGGTCCCAAGACCTCTAAACATGAAGAATTGAGATCCAAGGGTCAAAAGGAGCTTCCCTGTACTCTGATCGGGCAAAAAATGGTCCGATAAGGCGAAGATTTACTGATCGGGTGGTAAAATTTCGCACCCGATCGGGCGTACATCACCTGACCCAATCGGGTGAAGAAGTGAAGAAAATAAGTGGAGCAAAATTAGGCTCCACCCGATCGGGCGAGCCCAAAATATTTATCAAGTGCTGTGTTTGTTATGCGTGTAGGAGTGAAGAGGAGCTGGGCCTTAAAGCTCGCCACCCGATCGGGCAGGCCTTAAATTCACGCTGAAGTGCTGTTGCTGCCATACGCGAGAAGAGAAGCATGCAGCTGGGCTTTTGCTGTGGGCTCGAGCCAGCACCCGATCGGGCTGGTCATCGGGTGGCGCCCAGTTTCACGAATAATGCTGCTGCGTTGGATTGCAAAATAAGGAAACATGTTTGGTCATTTTTTGTGTGGGCCCGATCGGGTGGCCCATTGCCCGATCGGGTCCCGCACTCGATTCCTTAAATTTCCATCTTTTTATTTCCGTTTTTAATTAGATTTTGGGCTATTGTAAATATCTTTTCCTCATTATTTTAGAGACAACTTTTATTCAATTTTAATTCCATTGCTCTTAGTTTAGTTTTTAGAGTTTTTATTAGATTAAACACTTTAGTTTAGTTTCAAAGGTGATTGAACCTTGGATTTGATTTCAATAAAAGTTATTTCTTTCCGTCAATTGGTATTATTCTCTACTCTAATCTCTTTAATTACGTTTGATTGCTTGGTTTAATTATTGATTGATTCATGATGTTAGGATTAGGGTTTTATATTAGTTTTATTATGGTTGATTTAATTATGTCTGAGTAGTCTAATTTCTAGGGTTTTGTGGAGGAAAGCCATGTTTACACCTTGATTATTTGAATTGCTATAATTTCTAGGGTTTGATGAGATTGATTATGGTGTGATTTATTCTTATTGAGTAATTAATGTTATTGCGCAGTTTCATTGATTGCTTGAGGTTAATAATTGCACAGATCCGTCTTACTTTTAGAGGCCTAGTAACATCAGTAATTGTGATTATGTTTGTGAACATGCTGCATATGTTGAATTATGGGCGTTAAGACTTAACCATAGCTCGACACGTGCTCTAATCTATTGATTCTTGACCCTAGGTTCTGATAGTTGTTTGATCCCTTGATTGGTATAAGCATGGTGGACCGAACTAATTCCCTATACCTTTATTTCATAGATTAAAACCTCTCTTTATATTGCTTTTTCGTGTTATTTAGTAGTTCAGCTTATTGTTATCTGATTTTGTCTGAAGTAGCTGTTTAGCTGAATATTTACTTAATACTCAGTCTCTCTGTGGATTCGACCCTACTTCCCTTGACTATCATTGCTAGAGGACTTAGTATCTTTGATTAGGTGATACGACTTTAGCCTATCAGAGACACTTTCAACAATACCTTATCCCCAACAGCGTAAGAAATACGCTTCTAACGTAGGTTGGCATATGAATTTTGCCTATCCTGAGCAGCTTTCATCTTAGCTTGGATAACCTTCACTTGCTTAACGATATCCTGAATCAACTCCGGCCCCAAAACCAAAGAATCACTTATGTCACTCCAATAAGTAGGACTACGACACTTTCGCCCATATAAGGCTTCATATGAAGCCATATGAATACTAGCATGGTTGCTGTTAGTGTCGGAGAACTCTACAAAATTCTATGACTTCAACCAGGACTCTTGAAATTCCAAAGCACAAGCACGAAGCATATCCTCCAAAGTCTGAATAGTCCTCTTAGTTTGCCCATCAGTAGCGGCATGAGAAACGGTACTCAACTTCAACTTAGTACCAAAAGCCTCTTGTAGAGCAACCCAGAAATGAGAAAAAAATGTAGGATCACGGTCGGAGACAATATCCTTCGGAATACCATGCAACCGGATTATTTCATTGGCATATGCTTCGGCTAACTCTTCCATAGACCAAGTATTCTTCATCGGAATAAACCGGGCTACCTTAGTCAATTGTTATATGGTCACCCATACGACATTCTTACCGCCAGCAGCTCTCCGAAGACCCATAACAAAGTCCATCAAGATAGAATCAAACTTCCATGCGGGACTAGGCAACGGTTGTAACAAACCACCTGGCCTTTGATGCTGGATCTTGACCTTTTGGCACACTAGACAAAATCAGCTACTTCCCCCTTCATACAAGGCCACCAAAAATTAGCCTTGAGATCCCTGTAAAGCTTATCACCACCAAGATGGAAAGAATATGGAGTACAATGAGCTTCTTCGAGACTCTTCTTCTTAAGCTCTAAGTCATTAGGCACACACCAATAGCCCATAAATTTTAGATTGCCCTCGGAATCAACTTTAAATTTCTTGGCTCGTCCCTGAGCTTTTAGCTTCTCGGATATGCTCTAGCTTAGGATCATTCCTCTGCTTCTCTCTTAACTCTTAGAACAAAATAGGTTCACCACTCATAGCACAAAGAGTTTCTACAGAACCTTGAGGTCCAACCTCGATCTCGAGTTGTCGAAGCTCGTCACACAAATCCCTCGGCAGAGTCCTAGCCGCACTAAGAGAATGCTTCGACTTGCGACTGAGAGGATCAACAACCACATTAGCTTTACCCTCATGATAATCAAGCTGTAGATATAATCCTTTATCAATTCCAACCATGTTCTCTGTCTCAGATTCAAATCACGCTGTATGAAGATATACTTAAGACTTTTGTGTTCGGTAAACACCTTACACGAAGCTCCATACAAATAGTGTCGCCAAATTTTAATGGAAAACACCACATCAGCTAACTCAAGATCGTGAGTAGGGTAATTCCTTTCATGCAAATTCAATTGTCTAGAGACGTAAGCCACAACCTTCCACTGTTGCATAAGGACACAACCCAAACCATGCTTCGATGATTCACTAAATACCTCAAACTCAACCCCTTCGGTAGGCAAATTCAGAACTAGAGCAGACGTGAGACACTTCTTCAACTCTTGGAATGCCTTTTCACATTCTTCGGACCACATACAGTTGTTCTCCTTTCTCATCAGTTTGGTAAACGGCTGAGCTATCTTCGAGAAGTCCTTAACAAACCCCCGGTAGTAACCAGCAAGACCTAAGAAACTTCGGATGTCAGATACTCTTAGAACTTTTCCATTGCACAACGACCTTAATCTTAGAAGTTCCACCATAACACCATCCTTGTTTATGACATGGCCTAAGAACGACACCTCCTTCCGCTAGAACTCACACTTAGAGAACTTTGCGAACCACTTTTGTTTCCGCAAAATGTCCAAGATTGACCTCAGATGCTTCTCATGCTTTTCTTCATTCTTAGAGTACACAAGGATATCATCAATAAAGACAACCACACAAGTATCCAAGAAGTCGTGGAAAGAGCGGTTCATCTAGTCCATGAATACGGCAAGAGCATTTGTAAGACCAAAAGGCATAACAATGAACTCATAATGCCCATACCTTGTGTGGGAAGCGGTCTTAGGGATATGTTCTTCCTTAACCGAATTTGATGATAACCTGACCTCAAATCTATCTTAGCGAAAACTCCAGCACCCTTCAACTGATCAAACAGATCCTCAATGCGGGGTAATGGATATATATTCTTGATAGTCTTCTTGTTTAGTTCACGGTAGTTAATACAAAGCTGCATAATCCCATCTTTCTTTTTGACAAACAGAACGGGAACACTCCATGGTGAAACACTTGGTCTAATAAAACCCTTATAAATCAGCTCTTGTAACTGAGTTTTCAACTCTTGAAATTCATCAGGCGCAATTCTATCGAAGCCTTAGACAGAGGAGCAATATCAAGAGTGAGGTCAATGCTAAACTCGACATCTCTTTTAGGAGGGATACCTGGCAACTCATCAGGAAAGACGTCCGGGTACTCACGGACAACGGGTATATCTTCTAGCTTCACTTTTTGGGGTAAAACTTTGACCACACAAACGAACACTTGTTGCCCTTTTTGTCGAAGCTTCTGCATTTTGATGGTAGACTCGATCTTTACCCCTTTCTTCAACACTACTCCACTATATGAGATATGATTGCCACACGGACTACGAAGACTCACCTTTTGATCACGGCAATGAAAATGAGATGGTACTTAGACAACCAATCTATACCCAGTATAACATCGAATTCAAACATGGAGAATTCCTTAAGGTCGGCAAGAAGATCAGTATCCAACAAAGAAACAGGCATATCACGGTACTTGGCGTGACAAGGGTAGTTCTCACCAGAAGGAAGAGATATAAGAGTTCGAAGTGGTGAACTCGAAAACAAATTAGCTTTCTTGACAAACGAGCTAGAGACAAATGATGCCATAGCGCCAGAATCAAACAACACAAAATCAGGGACATAATAAACAAGAAATATATCACTGATAACGTCGGGATAAAAATCGGCGTCAGATTGAGCCATGCAGTACACTCGATTCTTCGGTGGAGCTGAAGAACTAGGAGGAGCAGAAGGACTGGCAGTAAATCTTGGATTTTTAGGGCACTCATAAGTCTTGTGACCCACTTCCCTATAATAGAAACAGACAATGGTATATCCATCATAGTTCTTCCCCGGATGACTAGGCTTTTCACACTTCAGACACTTGGACGGATCAAAACTCGGCCTAGAACTGGAACCTTGGAACCCACCACGGGCATTAGGTTCAAACCTCGGCTTCTTAGCCAGACTCTGAGTAAAAGAAGAGACAACTTTCCTTACAGATGTAGCCTTTGCAGTTTCTTCTTCCTTTATTGAAGCATGGACACTAAGGGCCTTCTCATATGCACCCTGGAAAGTAGTAGCTCCCGAACACAGCACAAGGGTCCTAACCCTTGGATCCACCTTCTTTATATACCTCTTAATCCTCTCGGCGTAATGGGAATGACAGTAGGGGAAAACATATACAACTTTGTGAAGAGATCTGTATACTCTTGGATATTCAAGCTCCCTTAAGTCAAAGATAGGAACTCTTCTTGTTTTTGCCAACATAACTCATCAGGGTAAAACCTCTCCTTCAGCTTGGCGGAGAACTAAGTCCACCCGGAAACCAGCAATAGCCATACATGTGGTATTAGCCGTACCCCACCAGTTATCAGCCCGTTTCTTCAAGTAGTACGTTCCAATAGGTACCATTTCAGCAGTTGGACAATTAGTTGCCGTGAAGAGCTTCTCCACTTTCCTCAACCAATCTTCCAAAGACACTGGATCGGCTGCACCATCATAAGTGAGTGGCCTATGGCTGTCAAACCGGTTAAAAGCTGACTGCCCAACAGCGGGAGTAGTAGTTCTGTTAGCCAAAGATATGAAGGCGTTTTCAAGGTTTTGGCGGCGATGACGAGTGGCTTCCTTTCGAGCAGCCATTTTTTGTCGTGGAGACATTCTATAAAGTAGAAGTTTAAATCAATCAACTAAATTCACAGAGGTAAGCATTTAATAGTCATTTAAACAAAAATGGTTCCCATGGTTTTCTTCCTACCCAAGTAACTCTCAATAAGCACTAAACTTGAAGCCTAAGGCACAAGTAATCCTAGTTACAAGTCTACATATTTATCGTGAAATAAGTCGTGACTGAATGAGAGTTTTTAGAACGTTTGGCTATGATACCAACTATAACATCCCGTCCAATCCCATAAAGAAATGAGACAAATTTTAAAAGAAATAAAGACAACTAGTGGTAGAGGAAATACCACTAAGAAGGAGAAGCCCCTCTAAAGAGTAGAATTTAAAACTACAAATAAACAATATACCTCAAAAATAGTAGTCAAACATCCAAATAACATATATAAGAAGGTATGAGGTCCCATACCGTCAATTATATCCAATAGTTTAATATATCATAGTAACTTCAAAAAGAACTCAAAATAAAATGATCCAATATCCAAAGAGGCAAAAACTAATATCCATAAGGTAAAACAACCAACGAAACATAAGTAAATATACTTAAGGCCCACTAAGAAACTAGTCCTAACTCCAGACTCATAATGCTCGTCCACAATGACTAGCACGACCTCCTTGCTCACATGGTTAAACCACACAATCCTGGTCCAAAGGGTAACGATCCTAAACAACATCATCATGCGCATAATAATTCAACAACCTCCACAATTTGTGGGGAGTAACGAGCAGTTCTCCTAGCACAATATAGGAAACAAATGATAAACTTACAGAAATTAGAAACAACGCTAAAGGCATAATATCACATAGATAGCATGAACACACCGCACAATACATCATACACCGTACCTTAAGCAATAATCATACACAATAAGGATGCTTGAAAGCTATACGAAACCAATCCATAGAACATGTAAAGATTAACACCATCAAAATCAAACACAACAGAGCATGCCGTATGTGAGTAAACTCATTGGAACATGCCGCCCAAGAGCCTACTTTTGCATATCAGGGGACTATACCGCCCTTCCGAATAGCAAAACTCAACGGATCATGGCACCCGTGAGTAAACCATTGGACCATGCCGCCCAAGGCTATATTACTAACTCCTAGGACCATGCCACCCTTAGGTTTAACAAACACAAATTCCTAGGACCATGCCGCCCATAGGATCAATAAAACAAAAGAGCAGAGACAGTATACACGACAAGGTATACAAAGAAATCCAATACAATCAAACATGGGTATACACGACCAAGGTATACACGGAATCAAAACAACATTCATGAAGGATACACGGCAAGGTACATAAGAAATTCAAAATCATAAGACATGAAAATGTACATGTTAAGGTATATAAACACAAAAGCTTAGTCTGAGTTTGGGTATGAAGTCAATTATGACCAAGTCACAATGTTCCCCGTACATAACTCTTGGCGAAGAGATGCTAAGGGAAATATTATCCTCCCCCGAGCATTTCGACGTTGACAACACAAAGTATAAACCTCAACACACAACAATCAAATGACACAAAAGCTACCCAAAAGTGTAGGATACATACCCTTAATATATTACTTCAATTCAATCAAAACATGCTCCAACATGCTTAATTTACGTAAATAAATCAATTAAACATGTTGTAAACATATTTAGAAATAATCGAAAACTTGAAGAAAAGGGGAGGTAGAACCTCCCTCACGAGTGCGACATGGCCCTTCGCAGGAGCTCCTGCCTGCTGCTTGCGGGTCGGGCTCGTGTTGCCTTGACCAACAAATACGCATATGCCAAGACAAGAGCAGCCAAACCAATCCATTCCAAATCATAAATCATCTAACTAAACACTTTAGCATGAGACTAACATCACCTTCCAACCAATTCCTCAGTTCCCACAAAAATATTCATGATACACCAATTTCACTACAACAACAAAACATCAAAATCTGACAATTAATAATTCAAGGGGAAACAACAAGGTCATATACAAGTTCAATATGTGAAAATGAATCACCAACAACCATCCTAACATGATACTACATTAATCTACGCACAAACAATCACCTAAATTCCACCTAGCATGATTTTAAGTTCTCTAATGCGACCCTAAACATCCTAAAATAATCTATTCCCTAACATGCTAGAATAGTGCTAGTTACCTTATTCTTCAAGAGGAATGCAGTGAAACGAATGGAGAGTACTAGGAAACGCTTGGTGTATCACCTTCTTCGAAGCCTTAAGCACGAACAAAAGAATACCTTAAGAAAAGTCTTACAAAAGCTTCAAATTCGGCTTGTAAAAGATGTTTAAAAACTGAACTTAGATGGAGGAAAAGTGCAAGATCTTCCTACCCTCTTTTCTTTCATGCTAGGCGTGTGATTAAAGGATGGAGAGGAGGTTATTTTTTGGAGTTATAAACACAGCACAAGGGGAAGTAAAGAGGTGTGATTAAAGGGGGGGGGGGTTTAATGGTGGTTTTGATGACCATCATTAGGGGGGTACTATGAGGATGATTGAAGGGGTTATCCATTGGTCTTTATTAACGTCAAAAAGGGAGAATAAACGCTGGCCAAGAGTCTTCATTTAGGCCTTGTAAATTTCAGAATTTTCGGACCCCCAATGCCAAGCAATGAGTGTGCATAAAGTGCTAGAACATGGTACGTTTCAAGAATAATATGAACGCTCAAATTAAATATTTATAAGTTAATATTTTTATAAATAAAATTATAATTCCGGACGTAATATAAATACACACTTACCAATCAATCACATTATACAAATTCGCACATACACTAGCACTACATTGCCTGTTAAAATACTTGACGCAATTACTAGCATTAAAAGTATATACTAAACAATGCTACATTTTATTTTACGCTAAATATATACAAATATTCTCGAAATAAAATGTAGGTGTATAATATAAGTTTTTAATGAAAATATAATAGTAAAATATAATTGAGCATCTTATATGATATTATTTAACGCGCGAAAATTTGAGAGAAATCCGGGGTGTTACCTGAGACAAATAACTCGGGATACTTAAGCCTTATTGACTCTTCCGTTTTCAAAGTGGATTGCTCGTACTTTTGGCTTCTCCTAAGTACTTTAACCAAAGGTATCACCTTTCTTCTCAAGGAACGATTTTGACGGTCCAAGATTTGCACATGACTCTCTTTGAAGGTCAGATTCGGTTCAATAGCGACCGATTCAACGGGAATGGCAGGAGAAGGATCGCTGCGATATCTCCGCAACTGTGATAAATGGAACACATCGTGCACCCTTGATAAATCGGGTGGCATAGCCAATCTGTAAGCCACCTCCCCAATTCTCTCGAGGATTTCATAGGGATCCACATACTTCGGGCTTAACTTGCCTTTCTGCCCTAATCTCATTAAACCCTTCATTGGAGACACTTTCAACAATGCCTTATCCCCAACAACGTAAGAAATACGCTTTTAACGTAGGTTGGCATATGAATTTTCCTATCTTGAGCAGCTTTCATCTTAGCTTGGATAACCTTCACTTGCTCAACGGTATCCTGAATCAACTCCGGCCCCAACACCAGAGAATCACCTATGTCGCTCAAACAAGTAGGACTACGACACTTTTGCCCATATAAGGCTTCATATGAAGCCATCTGAATACTAGCATGCTAGATGTTAGTGTAGAAGAACTCTACAAAATTCAACGACTTCAACCAGGACTCTTGAAATTCCAAAGCACAAGCACAAAGCATATCCTCCAAAGTCTGAATAGTCCTCTCAGTTTTCCCATCAGTAGCGGCATGAAAAACGGTACTCAACATCAACTTAGTACCAAAAGCCTCTTGTAGAGCAACCCAGAAATGAGACAAAAATCTAGGATCACGGTCGGAGACAGTATCCTTCGGAATACCATGCAACCGGATGAATTCATTTGCATAAGCTTTGGCTAACTCTTCCATATACCAAGTATTCTTCATCGGAATAAACCGGGCTACCTTAGTCAACCGGTCTATGATCACCCATACGGCATTCTTACTGCCAATAGCTCTCGGAAGACCCATAACAAAGTCCGTCGAGATAGAATCAAACTCCCATGAGGGAATAGGCAATGTTTGTAACAAACCACCTGGCCTTTGATGCTCGATCTTGACCTTTTGGCTCACTAGCCACAAAATCAGCTACTTCCCTCTTCATACAAGTCCACTAGAAATTAGCCTTGAGATCCTTGTAAAGCTTATCACCCCCAAGATGGACAGAATATGGAATACAATGAGCTTCTTCGAGAATCTTCTTCCTATGCTCTAAGTCATTAGGCACACACCAACAACCCATAAATTTTAAATTTCCCTCGGAATCAACTTCAAAGTTCTCGGCTCGTCCCTGAGCTTTTAGCTTCTCGGATCTGCTCTAGCTTAGGATCATTCCTCTACTTCTCTCTTAACTCTTGGAACAAAATAGGTTCAACACTCATAGCACAAAGAGAATCTACAGAACCTTGAGGTACCACCCCAATCTCTAGTTTTTGAAGCTCGTTACACAAATCCCTTGTAGAATGCTTCGACTTGTGACTGAGAGGATCAGCAACCACATTAGCTTTACCCTCATGATAAACACGCTGTAGATATAATCCTTTATCAATTCCAACCATCTTCTTTGTCTTAGATTCAAATCACACTGTGTGAAGATATACTTAAGACTATTGTGGTCAGTAAACACCTTACACGAAGCTCCATACAAATAGTGTCGCCAAATTTTTAGGGCAAACACCACAACAGCTAACTCAAGATCGTGAGTAGGGTAATTCCTTTCATGCACCTTCAATTGTCTAGAGACGTAAGCCACAACCTTCCCCTGTTGCATAAGGACACAACCCAATCCATGCTTCGATGCATCACTATATACCTTAAACTCAACCCCTTCGGTAGGCAAAGTCAGAACTGGAGTAGAAGTGAGACATTTCTTCAACTCTTGGAATGCCTTTTCACATTCTTCGGACCACATAAAGTTTCTCTCCTTTCTCATCAGTTTGGTCAACGGCTGAGCTATCTTCGAGAAGTCCTTAACAAACCCCCAGTAGTAACCAGCAAGACTTAAGAAACTTCAGATGTCAAACACACTCTTAGGAATTTTCTATTCCACAATAGCCTTAATCTTAGAAGGTTCCACCATAACACCATCTTTGTTTATGACATGGCCTAAGAACGACACCTCCTTCCGCCAGAACTCACACCTAAGAACCACTTCTGTTTCCGCAAAATGTCCAAGATCAACCCCAGATGCTTCTCATATTTTTCTTCATTCGTAGAGTACACAAGGATATCATCAAGAAAGGTAACAGAACACGTATCCAAGAACTCGTGGAAAGAGCGGTTCATCTGTTCCATGAATACGGCAAGAGCATTTGTAAGACCAAAAGGCGTCACAATGATCTAATAATGCCCATACCTTGTACGGGAATCGGTCTTAGGGATATCTTCGTTATTCACCGAATTTGATGATAACCCGACCTCAAATTTATCTTTGCGAAAACTCCAGCACCCTTCAACTAATCAAACAGATCCTCAATGCGGGGCAAGGGATATCTATTCTTGATAGTCATCTTGTTCAGTTCACGGTAGTTAATACAAAGATGCATACTCCAATCTTTCTTTTTGACAGATAGAACGGGAACACCCCATGGTGAAACACTTGGTCTAATAAAACCCTTATCAATCAACTCTTAGAACTGAGTTTTCAACTCTTGAAATTCAGCAGGCATCATTCTATTGGAGCCTTAGACAGAGGAGTAGTACCAGGAGTGAGGTCAATGCTAAACTCGACATCTCTTTCAAGAGGGATACCTGGCAACTCATAAGGAAAGACGTTCGGGTACTCACGGACAACGGGTATATATTCTAGCTTCACTTTTTGGGGTCAAATCTTTGACCAAACAAAGGAACAATTCTCCCCTTTTTGTCAAAGCTTCTGCATTTTGATGGCAGATACGATCTTTACCCTTTTCTTCTACACTACTCCACTATATGAGATACAATTGCCACATAGACTACGAAGACTCACCTTTTTATCACGGTAATGAAAATAAGATGGTACTTAGACAATCAATCTATACTCAGTATAACATCGAATTCAAACATGGAGAATTCCTTAAGGTCAGCAGGAAGATCAGTACCTAACAAAGAAACAAGCATATCTTGGTACTTGGCGTGACAAGGGTAGTTCTCACCAGAAGGAAGAGATATAAGAGTTCGAAGAGGTGAACTCGAAAACAAATTAGCTTTCTTGACAAACTAGCTAGAGACAAATGATACATGAACATCAGAATCAAACAACACAAAAGCAGGGACATAATTAACAAGAAAGATATCAGTGATCACGTCGGGATAAAAATCGGCGTCAGATTGAGTCATGCAGTACACTGGATTCTTCGGTGGAGCAGAAGACTAGGAGGAGTAGAAGGATTGGCAGTAGCTCTTGGATTTTTAGGGCACTCATATGTCTTGTGACCCACTTCCCTATAGTTGAAACAGACAATGGTAGATCCATTACAGTTCATCCCCGGATGACTAGGCTTTTCACACTTCAGACACATGGACGGATCAAAACTCGACCTAGAACTGGAACCTTGGAACCCACCACGGACATTAGGTTCAAACCTCGGCTTTTTTTATGGACTCTGAGTAAAAGAAGGGACAACTTTCCTTACATATGTAGCCTTAGCAGTTTCCTCTTCCTTTATTGAAGCATGGACACTAAGGGCCATCTCATATGCACCCTGAAAAGTGGTAGCTCCCGAACACAGCACAAGGGTCCTAACACTTTGATCCATCTTCTTTATATACCTTTTAACCCTCTCGACTTCAGTGGGATTGACAATAGTGGAAAACATAGACAACTTTGTGAAGCGATCTGTATACTCTTGGATATTCAAGCTCCCTTGAGTCAAAGATAGGAATTCTTCCTGTTTTTGCCAATGTAACTCATCACGATAAAACCTCTCCTTTTGCTTAGCGGAGAACTGAGTCCACCCGAAACTAAGAATAGCCATACATGTTGTATTAACCGTACCCCACCAGTTATCAGCCCCTTTCTTCAAGTAGTACGTTCCAATAGATACCATTTTAGCAGCTGAGCAATTAGTTGCCGTGAAGAGCTTCTCCACTTTACTTAACCAATCTTCCAGAGCCACTAGATCAGCTGCACCATCATAAGTGAGTGGCCTATGGCGGTCAAACTGGTCAAAAGCCGACGGCCCAACAGCGGTAGTAGTAGCTTTGTTAGCCAATGCTATGAAGGCGTTTTCAAGATTTTGACGGCGACGACGAGTGGCTTCCTTTCGAGGAGCCATTTTTTTTCATGGAGGCATTCTATAAATTAGAAGTTTAAATCAGTCAACTAAATTCACAGAGGTAAGCATTTAATAGTCAATTAAACAAAAATGGTTCCTTTGGTTTTCTTCCTACCCAAGTAACTCTCAATAAGCACTAAACTTGAAGCCTAAGAAACAAGTAATCCTAGTTACAAGTCTACATATTTATCGTGAAATAAGTAGCGACAGAATGAGTGTTTTTAGAATGTTTGGCTATGATACCAACTATAACATCCCGTCCAATCACATAAAGAAAAGAGACAAATTTCAAAAGAAATAAAGACAACTAGTGGTAGAGGAAATACCACTAAGACGGAGATACCCCTCAAAGGAGTAGAATTTAAAAATATAAATAAACAATAAACCTCAAAAATAGTAGTCAAACTTCCAAATAACATATATACGAAGAAATGAGGTCCCATACCCCTCAATTTTTAACCAAAAGTTCCAAATATCATAGTAACTTCCAAAAGAACTCAAAATAAAATGATCCAATATCCCAAGAGGGAAAAACTAATATCCATAAGGTTAAACAACCAACGAAACATAAGTAAATCTACTTAAGGCCCAGTAAGAAACTGGTCCTAACTCCCGACTCATAGTGCTCGTCCACAATGACTAGCACGACCTCCTTGCTCACGTGGTTAAACCGCACACGTTCCAAACGATAACGATCCTAAACAGCATCATCATCTCCATAATAATTCAACAACTTCCACAATTAGCGGGAAGTAACTAGAAGTTCTCCAAGCCCAATATAAGAAACAAAAAATAAACTTACAAAAATTAGAAACAACACTAAAGACATAATATCACATAGATAGCATGAACACAACGCACAATACATCATACGCTGTACCTTAAACAATAAGAATACACAAAAAGGATGCTCGCAAGCTAAATAAAACCTATGGACCATGCCGCATGTGAATAAACTCATTGGATCATGCGGTCCAAGATCCTACATATGCATATCCGGGGACCATGTCGCCCTTTCGAATAGCAAAAATCAACGGATCATGCCACCCGTGAGTAAACCATTGGACCATGTCGCCCTTCCGAATAACAAAACTCAACGGATCATGGCACCCGTGAGGAAACCATTGCACCATGCCGCCCAAGGCTATATTAAAAACTCCTAGGACCATGCCGCCCTTAGGTTTAACAAACACAAATCCCTAGGACCATGCCGCCCATAGGATCAATAAAACACAAGAGAGAGAGTATACACGACAAGGTATACAAAGAAATCCCATCTTGTGTCACCAACAACAAACAAAATACCACTACACTTAGATGTGAATGATATAATTGCAAAGGACCTGACGCTAAGCAATGAAAGTGACCAAGACGACACGACAACAACAAACAAAAATGCTCGGCAAATCGCCATTTCAGGAGCCAAAGAGGGACAAGATCTATATACGACAAGGTATACATGGAATCCAAATAACATTCATGATGTATACACGGCAAGGTATACAAGAAATTCAAAATCATAAGACACCAAAATGTACATTTTAAGGTATATAAACACAAAAACGTCATCTGAGTTTGGTACAAAGTCAATTATGACTAAGTTCAATATGCGAAAATGAATCACAAAAACCATCCTAACATGATACTACATTGATCTACGTAAAAATAATCACCTAAGTTCCACCTAGCATGATTTTAAGTTCTCTAACGCGACCCTAAACATCCTATGTTCATAATCTATTCCCTAACGTGCTAGAATAGTGCTAGTTACCTTATTCTTCGAGAAGAGTGCAATATAAAGAATGGAGAGTACTAGGAAATGCATTGTGTATCACCTTCTTCAAATACTAAAGCACGAACAAAAGCATCCCTTAAGAAAAGTCTTCAAAAAGCTTCGAATTCGGCTAGTAAAAGGTGTTGAAAAACTGACCTTAGATGGAGGAAAAATGCAAGAGCTTCCTTCCCTCTTTTCTTTGATGCTAGGCTTGTGATTAAGGGAAAAACGCTGGCCAAGAGTCTTCGTTTAGGCCTTATAAATTTCAGAACTTTCGGACCCCCCAATGCCAAGCAATGAATGTCCATAAAGTGCTATAACATAGTACGTTCCAAGAATAATATGAACGCTAAAATTAAATATTTATAAGTTGATAATTTTGTAAATAAAAATTATAATTACTAAGGTAATATAAATACACACTTACCAATCAATCACATAATACAGTTCACACATACACGAGCGCTACATTGCTCGTTAAAACACTTGACGCAATTACGAGCATTGAAAGTATACTAAACAATGCTACATTTTATTTTACGCTAAATATATATTGATATTCTCAAAATAAAATGTAGGTGTAAAATATAAGTTCTTAATGAAAATCTAATAGTAAAATATAATTTAGTGTCTAATTTAATATTATTTAATGCGCAAAAAATTTCAAAGAAATTCGGGGTGTTATAGTGGTTCCCAATCCGGAGGAGGAATGGGCTACCTTCCTTTTGCTGAGCACATGACTAAGTTGATTGTTTTCAAGTCTCTTATTCCTTTCGTTTTATTGTTGTTTATTAATTGTTTCTCTATGTAGGTTGCGAGGAGTGTGGCTAAGAAGTTTATTCAAATGGTCAATTCCTTCACGTCGACCTTTAGGAAAAGGTGTGTTAGGCTATTCTTGCCGCATGTACGTAATTTTATTTTGCTTTGATTTTATTGATTCTATTATGACTTACACTTTAAAGAGATAGTCTTTATTTGTTGCAGGATTTGGGGATGCGGTAGCTGAGAGATGATCTGTGTCAGGATATACATAGGAATGTTCCTCATAGAGATTTGAGTCCGAACCTAAGGCACAACAACATTCTTGTTGGGGTAATTCCTCTGTCTTCGAGGTATGTTATGAAGATGTTGTAGTGGACCATGAGGGGAAGTCTTCTCTTTCCTACAGGACGTTGATCACTAGGAGCCTGCAACGCTAGTCCTTTACAGAGTTCGATCTCAGTAGTAGACGGAGGCTCTTGTTTAGCAACAGTCCTCTTGGGAGAAACGAGGATTTCAATGTTGTCCTCTACTTTGGATTCAGCTAGAAGGCAATTTGACGAGTGGGACCAGACTTATTTTAGTTATGGATGGGCGGTTGTGCCCTATGCTCGGAGGTGTTGTTCACTATTGCTTTCTCATTGTTTATTGTTCACTAACTTTTCATTTAATCACCGATTGTTCACTAGTACTTGTTTATGCTAAATTCTGCTAAGGAAAAACTAAGCTGGGAACTACAGCTAGGATACTGCCAGGTAGCTGGAAGCTGCTGAACACAGCTAGAATGAGCAAAGAAAGCAAAACAAAAACAGAGACAAGAGACCAGAGATGGTGACGCGGAAACCCGTGGAATAAGGGAAAAACCGCGGGTGGCTTTGAGTCCACCAATCCACTATACTTTTGATTACAGCCCTAGTGCCTTTGTATCTATGTAATTCGTAAGCTCTTAGAATAAGGTGTTTGTATCAATATGTAAATGCTAAGTGCGAATGAACTTGTGTTTCTATACAATCATTTAAACTATATATATAACAAAGAAAATGTATCCGTTTGAACCAGAAACGTCTTGTAACTGCTCTTAAATCTCCATTCATATCCGCCATTAATGCTGCTAAGCATGATCTTTGCTCTTTATTGTCTTTCTGTACTTATGGCTTTTATGAGTACCCTTTCTTACTAGGTTATAGTTTTGGTTTTACGCCTTTGGTAAATTCTTTTGTGGAAGTCTTAAACTTCTCACCTGGCCAGCTGATGCCAGGGTTTTGGAAAATTTGCTTCACTATTGAGTCAGCCACTAGGGATTGGAGTCCTACCTTTGCCCTAGAGGACCTTCTTACCCTTTACAGCCTAAAGATTATCAACCCCAACAAAGTCACTCTAAAACAAAAGCCGAAATACCCTAGCCCTATAGAGGGGACTGGTGCTTTAGAGTCTTTTTGGAAGACTCGTTTCTTCTTTGTTGCCAAGGATTCCCTTGGTGAAGCTGGGGTGTTTCTCCCCTCTGGCCGGCCTGCTAGAGGTATTCTACTGTTTTTCTCTTTCTTTCTTAGAGTATTTTATTAACTATGGTCTTAACCTTGCCTTTTTCAGGTTCGTCTGAAGCTGTGGAAACCCTAGAGGACAGAGACGAGAGAGCGAAGGTTTTTCTCAGCATCTCTCTGGACAAGAGAACCTCCACTCCCCCCTTTAAAGCTATTCTAATCTCTTCTTTGACTCCTGCTACCTTCGGAACTGATTCCATGACTTCAGGTAGGTTAATCTCTCAGTTAACTTATTTTTAGGGTTTGCTAGGTATAATGTCTTTAACTACTATCTTACTGTTTTTGTGTAGTCAAAGGTAGTACTTTGTCCCAAGCTGATGCTGTGGCTCGGCTAAAAAGGAAGAGGTCTGGAGTTCCTACTACCTCTACTCAATCTAAGCCAGCTACCCCTGCCAAGGTTGCCACTTCTACTCCTAGCATGCGTCCCCCCATTATCCAACTGGACTTGGACCCTCCTGCTCCCAACTCTTCATCAGTTAACCTGTCGATGCCAGCAGATTTCCTATCTGAGGATGGGTTAAATAATGGTGTATGGCCACATGCTGAGAGGCTATTCTTCCCTGCAGCAGCTAAACGCCTCAAGTCTGAGGACCCTGAGGTGATAGTGAACCATGCGGTTCAATATTCTCTCCAGGTATAACTTCTGTTATTCCTTAGTTCTTTAATTTTAATATTTTTACTTCCTACCTCTCTTATGTGTTAATATCTTTATGCTAGGTCCTGCAAAACTGTCTGGCAACCCGCTCTAGCTTGAGAGCTGTTGCTACGATGTCCTCTCAGCTTAAGGTTTCCCATGCTGAGGTGGCCACTTTGAAGGAGGAGCTGGAGAAGGCCAAAAACGAATGAGCTATAGGTGAGGAGCAGCGTAAAGTTGAAACACTGCTCCTGGAAAAGGAGAGGGGGCAAAGAAGCTTTTCGCAGCTTCAGCGGAAGCTGAGATTGCTGTTGCTAGGGAGAAGGCTAAGGCGGCTACCAATAAGCTGGGAGAGGTGGTGAAAGAGGGATGCTCTGAGCGCTCAGCTGGCACACCAAAAAGATCTTCATTTGGACAAAATGGCAGAGGTTCAAATCGTTGAGCCTGCCAAGCTGGCATATCTGATGCTGTTTGGGAACCTGGAGAACAAAGAGCTGCATAAATATACCAATGCTTTCCTAGCCACTATGGGAAGTATCGCAGATCTTAAAGCTCTAGCTTTGGGCTTAACTCCTCCTGGGCAGGAAGCTTCTACGGCTGACTCCTCAGCTAAGGACCTGCTGAGTCTTCAGCAAAAGCCGCATCTGATGTTCCTGTTTAACCCTCTAGTAGTTCTGCCCCAGCAACTGAGGTGCCTGAGCAGACGCCTACAGCCGAGCAGACCCCAGCTAAGGATGCAGCCTAATTATCCTCTTTGAATGTATTTGATTTCTGTCTCGTTAAACGATTTAATTTTATACTTTGGATGATTTTACCACCAGCCAGGGGCTGGTGTGTCTTTTGAACACATTTAACTTCTGATATATATGCGTAACTTTAGATCTTTGACAAAATGAGCTAGCTGTTTTATGTTTTTACCTGGCGTTTTGTGATGCCAATGACTTGTGTGATGGGCCCTGTTACCTAGGCGTGTAGCCTATAGCTGATGCAACCCTGGTAGCTTAATTCTTTAATAGCTTCTTTCCAAGGTGTCTCGGTGTACTTGCGTCTTTGATAGCTTAGGAGGCTAGGTAGTGCTCCACATGTAGCTAGTCTTGCGGTACATGCATATGTTGGCTAGGCCAAGATAGTCGTTGGCATAGCCAACGACTCTCCGATGCCTAAGTCATTAAGGATATCTAGGAAAAACCTTTATAGGTAGAAAGAGCAAGGAGAATAGCCTAACCTGGCGTTCCTTGGCTTACTTAGCAGTTGTTTCCTACCTGGTGTAACTGCTTTGATATCTTGGTGTTCAAATTTATCCAGTTTTTGGAAATGGTAAAGCTTTAGATGTGATGCATCCAGCTTCTGGGCACAGCTTTCCCTTATGCTGTAGCTAGGCGATATGCTCCTTTACCCACTACCTGGTCAATCAGATAGGGGCCTTCCCAGCTAGCACCCAGCTTCCCTGCATTCAACTCCTGGGTATTTTGGAAGACTTTCCTTAACACCCAGTCTCCTTTCTTGAAAACTTTATCTTTCACGTTTTTGTTGAAGCTGCGGGCCACAATCTGTTGCTGGGCGGCCATCCTAACTAGTGCACTGTCTCACAGTTATTCTATGGTATCTAAATGATAAGACAACTCAGAGTCATTTAGCTCAGTGGTTAAGAGCCCATGCCTGGCAGTAGGTACATCTACTTCTGCTGGCAACTCAGCTTCACAGCCACAGACTAATGAGAATGGGGTTTGCCCTGTTGCTCCTCTAGGCGTTGTCCTGTTGGCCCAAAGGACTCTAGGCAGCTCCTCCACCCACTTACCTTTTTTAGCCTTTAATCTCCTCTTGATGCCATTAATGATTACCTTATTGCTGGAGTCAGCTTTTCCATTGGCTTGTGGGTACCTGGGTGTCGATGTTACCAAGTTGATGTTCCATTCGTGACAAAATTATCGCGTTTTATCACTTATAAACTGTGACCCATTATCACACACGATTTCACTAGGTACTCCAAACCTGCAAATGATGTTAGTATGTATAAAGGCAATCACCTCCTTATCCCTTACCTGCTGAAATGCACCAGCTTCAATCCATTTAGAAAGGTAATCAGTCAAAGCTAGCATAAATACTTTTTGATCTGGTGCAGCTGGCAGCTTTCCTACTATGTCCATGCCCCACCTCGTGAATGGCCAAGGTGTTAATGTGGGGTGTAATGGTTCAGAGGGCTTATGTACCATACCTGCATGCTTTTGACAACTTTCACATCTAGCTACATACCTCTTGGCGTCCTTACGCAACGTTGGCCAATAATATCCATAGGATAAGATCTTGTTAGACAAGCTCCTTCCTGCTGTATGTGAGCCACATTCTCCCTCATGAAATTCTTTGAGGGTAGCTTCCCACTACTCTTTCTCCAAGCACCTCTGCAACATATCCTGCTTAGCTGCATGTTTAAACAAGACTCCAGCTATTACCCGGTACCTGTTAGCTTTCATGCGTATCTTTCTTGATTCCAGCTTGTCATCTGGTAGTATGTTCCTTTCTAGGTAATCCAATAGTGGCTTTGTCCAGCTATCAGCACCTGCCTCATCATTAATGCTAAGTACACTGTTTGTCTCCTTGTTAATAGCCGGCACAGCTAAGTGAGCGATAGGGATATTGCTGAAGCTGCATTTCCTAAGTGCGGAACCCAGGTTAGCTAGTGCGTTAGCTTTCGTATTCTGGTCTCTTGGTACCTGTTGTATTGTAAACTCTTGAAAGAGCAACATCTTTGATTTGACCAGCTCCAAGTAAAGAGACATCTTTGAGTCTTTAGCTGCATACTCTACTTTTACCTGGCTAATGATAAGCAAGGAATCACTATATACCTGCAACCTGGTTGCCCCCAGATCATGAGCCACAGTCATACCTGCAATCAAAGCTTCGTACTCGGCTTCATTGTTAGTAGCTTTGAAATCACAATAAATAGATCGTACTATCATGTCCCCTTGGCGATTTTAGGACTATACCTAGCCCAGCTCCTCTAAAGTTAGAAGAACCATCTACAAATAGTTTCCAACTACCTGTAGGTGTTACCTGATTAATATGTCGTACTTCCTCATCTGCTGAAGCAACTAGGTTAGGACTGAAGTCTGCCACAAAATCAGCTAGGGCTTGTGATTTTATAGCCGTTCAGGGTTGGTACCTGATGTCATAGGCGCTAAGTGACACAGCCCATTTGCTCATCCTGCCGGTGTATTCAGGTTTGCGTAATACATCTTTTATAGGATAATTAGTCATAACACATATAGGATAAGCCTCGAAATAATGTCGGAGTTTCCTCGAAGCTGTATATAAAGCTAACACCAATTTTTCTAAAGAGGTGTACCTGGTTTCCACATCAAGTAAGGATTTACTGATATAATACACGGGTAGCTGCTGATTGTCAGCTTCCCTAACTAGTACTGCACTAACAACTGTGCTACTCACAGCTAGATAAAGCTGTAAAGTTTCACCTTGTTTTGGTTTGGAAAGTAAGGGTGGTGTAGCTAGGTATACTTTAAGTTGCTGTAAAGCAGCTTCGTGTTCTGCAGTCCAATCAAAACCTTATTTTTCTTAAGTACATGATAGAAAAGATGGCACTTATCTGATGATCTAGAGATAAAACGATTGAGCGCTGCTACCCTTCCACTAGTGGAAAAAACAGCTGTTGCTGCTGGCCTTAAAGGGCTTGTTGCTGCGTACAATGGTCGTAGCTATTGAAGGCGCAACAACTGTGGAAAAACAATAGCTGCGTACATAGACGCAGCTAAATTTGTAGTTTAACTGCGGGCCATAAGCCTGAGCCCGCAGCAACAAGGGGCAATAGCTGCGGGCTTTAGCCTACGAACCGCAGCTAAAAGTGATAAGAGTTGTGGCTTTTATCATCTTTAGCTGCGGGTCTTAGGCTGAAGCCCGCAGCAAAGTTGTCTAATTTTTTTTAAAATTTTTTGCTGTAGCTAGCATTGCATTTTAGCCAACAGCAGTGGGATACAATCAGCCAGCATCTATTACAATAACCAGCAGCAGCAGTGGCATATAATTCAGTTTCAGTACACCTATTTGGAAGGTCCCAAAGTGCAGTAGCATGTATTACAAGCTCGCGTTCTCGAGTTACATTAATACAACAATATATCCAAATACCGACATACAATATTATCAAGTTATAATACTTAGCTTCAAATAGCAACTAGTATCCATTAATTAGATATACTTATACATAATTGAAATAAAGTTCAATCGACTATCTAATAACTAACATTAGATAACTAAACTAAGCCGATAGATACCTAGTTCTAAAGAACTTCGCCCATTGCTCTCGAACCACATTAATTTCTCCATCCGTATAAGCATCGAGCGTTCCAAAATATTCCTGAAAAATGCAATATAAGTTTATAAGATTCAATAAAAGAAAGCAAAATCAGTTGAGATGAACGTAAAACACTATATACGATCATATATTACTAAAATTCTACAGAAAATTCGGCAGAGTTTCGTTTAAAATATGGACTGCCTAAAATTTACTTTAGGACTCGTGTCCAATTCATAAACCTGTTTCAACAAAATAAACGATCCAAATTCATCAACTCCCAACTTCTCCATACAGGTAACCTCAAATGCTTCAATGCACTAATCCAAATCCGACAATCTAACACTATTTCAGAAAATACAAACCTTTTTCAAGCATTTGCAATCACTATACAGGGTAACAATCTCCAACATGTACTTCATGACATAATACCCACATTCCAATCCACCGGTTTTGTTGAGGACACTAAGTTCAATCCATTACAAAAATGAATCACAAATAAGTTATAATAATAATGATAAAGTAAATATTTATGTACAAAAGCCTTTGAAGTGATATAATACGTAGTAGTTAATTATATAATAATAATGATAAAGTGAATACATTTAATTACCTCCATTGAAACACAACGAAGTTCCCTTTCTCTTGTCTTAGGATGCTTACCATCATTGGCCTTGTAGATGTGATATCCCCTACGTAATCACCAAAAAAAAATCATTAGATATAGTAATTTATGTAAGATTCATAACGATAGGTAAAAGAAGCTAAATACTTACAAATTAATGAATCCAAAAACCTTTATCATTTGTGGATTATCGTTAGGTTTCTTGTTGGAGTTAAATATGAATACTTGACCAACTTGAAGTTCAATTACTAGTAGCATCAAGTGTTCCTTACAATTTCAAATCAAATCGTCAAGGTTTATAAGAATAAGTATAAACTACTAGGATAACATAATCAACGATTAGTAGTTCTTACTCTTCATGATACGGCGCCAAAATAAACTTGCATTGTGATATGAATATGGCTCTATGAAATCAACATTCAAGTGTACTCCAATGCAAAGGAACCTAGATAATTAAAAGTCCGAATTTTGTATGTGTTTTGTGTCTAAAGTTTTATGTGTTTATGTGTTTAGGGATATGGAAATTAAATCAATCGCTCCTGAAAGATTTAATTAACTTTTAATCTCACTTAAACCACTCCTGGAATTAAGTAGATTAATCACTCAATAATTATCACTCCTGAAAATTATTAAAATGGCATGAAATTAATTGACAAACAATTAAGCTCGAAAATATGACTCAAAGTTCTTAATATTTCACTGAATAAAATCGACTACATAGTCCGCTATTTATACTAGTACATCTCTAGTATGATAAGAACCCTAACTCTATCTAAAAAGCAAGATAAAACTAAATCCCTAAAATGAAGGGAAAGATAGAGATAGAGATAAGCAAGGATAAGCATCTAAGGAAAATGATAGGTATTCGGCCTTATCATATGCATTCCACACGCCTAAGCTTATCATTTTCTCTCCAACATCAATCCTAATCACAATAGGATTTGGAAACCTACTAGAACTTACATAGATAACCGAAATAACCATATTTTCGGCCCCCATGGTAGTTTTTATTACATGAATAAAAATGACTCAACAAAAGCAAATAGAATACTCTAGAAGACTACATATGGACGCCCCATATTAGCCATTTCAAAGTAGATTTTCCTTCCAAGCTAACATAGTCACAAAAGATCCATTAGCCTTGAGCTTGAATCCAAAGGTCTCAAGGACCAAGCAAATAGGCTCATCTCCAATGGTTGACTTTGGCTCTTGACTCATGTCATTCTCCCCTCTCCAAAAGAATTTGTCCTCAAATTCTTTTCAATGTATATGACCTTCGCAATTTTTGGGTATGGTTAATTCTTCGAAACAAGCCTATGGGAGTTATGAGTTCAAGCTCAATGCAACCTTTTCGCTCATGTTAAGGTGGATTGAAGATGTGACCCAAGAAGAGTCCAAGAGTGGCGTCCAAGTTGAGTCAATTAGGAGTCTTAGTTATTTTAATTAAGTCATTTATTTTCAGCAAAAAAATAAAGGGCCGATTTTTCTATTGATTTTCGGTTCTATTTAGGGAGTCCTAGTTGAGTTGTAATTCCTTTTAGATAAGAATTGATTTAGCTAAGGGATAAGGAAAATATAGGCATGTAAATAAGATAGAAAGGGCTGAAATCCCTATCATATCTTATTAGATTATCTTCCTTATTTTGATCTTTATCTTTTCCTAAATTCTAGGGATTAAGATTTATATGCTTTCTAGATAGACTTTGTTTCCTGATTATACTAGGAGTAGCCTAGTATAAATAGACGTTCATGTTTTCATTAATAAAGGAAGAGATTATTTTTGAGTTAAAACTTTCGTTTAAGAGTTTAATTATTTTTCACAATTATATTCGACCATTTAATAATTTTCAGGAGTGATTATTATTGAGTGTTTAATCTACTTAATTCCAGGAGTGGTTTAAGGGAGATTAAGAGTTAATTAAAACTTTCAGGAGTGTTAGTTTTAATTATCATATCCGGTTACTTTGTTCCTTGTTTTCGGATTTAGGCAAATCAAACCTAAATTCCTTGGCTTGGATTTCATTGATTGAGACTCTTGGAGTAGCAATCATATCACATTGTTTCTCTTTCTTATTCTTCTCAGCAAGAAAAACATCCCTAAAGTACGCTTTAAGCTTAGAAGGTTCATGGACACTTGTAGCATATATCATTTGAGGACACATGAATGTAAAAAGGGAGTTGTTGAAACAATTAGCAAATTCATCCATCAAAAACCTGTACTCAATAATAATTTAAATGTTAGGGAAATGAGTAGAGGGCAAGTGGTGAGTTATGGCAAGCTACTATATCGTAACTATTTGACTACTAAATATATATACGTAAAGAACTCACATTTGATAAACATGGATGCATGACACATTGATACAAACCCCTTTTAGAAACTCCTCAATGTCCTCCCTCATGACCCTCAACACACCATCATTCTCGTAGTAGAAAAGGGGGGATATATTCGTAATGTAGTGGATTCATACTTATCGTCTGGTGCAGTACTAAGTAAGAGAGTGCAGCAACTAACACTCTTCACCAAGTTGTTGAAGTGTTTTCTGATCTAGTGGGAGAAAGGAGTTGACTCGGTGTGCTCCACCATAACTACCTACAGCTGATCGTGGGGTGTTTTTGCCTTTGCTTGAAGATGGTTCATTTACCTCCAATTAAATAGGATGCTCCAATTCATTGTAATGACCCTACAAGGTAGAACATTAAATTTTCATCACAATATTATATAGATGACTGATACATTCATGTATTAAGATCTTAGTTAATTACCTCATCCTCTTCAGACAATACTAAATCCTTCGGCCATTGCAGGAAGTGACCTACCGCATCACCCACCTTAGTGGTTTCACCATCATCCGACTTTTCTGGGAGGGAAACAGCCGTGTGCTCAGGGTAGGCATAATCTAAGGACACCTTCCAATGGCTATATAATTTCCTAGTCCGAGTATGCATAACCCCAGAACATGGATACACCGTACCATCTCCAACAACAACTAAATTTCCATTGTAGGTATCTCTAACACAAAGTTTACATGGATTCTTGCCTAAACATAAATAAAATAATTAATATTAATAAGTTAATATAATCACAAGCACGTAAGACGGACATCTAATTAAAAACTTATTAGATGAACTAGATATATTAGGGAATCAAATATGGGCAGCCTTCTACATTCATCAGTATGCCATTTCTGATTACTTGATCCTATTCCAAAAAATATGCCATATTATCAATTTACATGGATTATTCTTCTTAAATAATAATTTATTTATTTATTTCTAGGAGAGGGAAAAGCTTAAGAATATGCCTCCAGAACAAACAGTTCATAAACCAGAAGCACCAAAACAAGAATCAAATGCAGGATTTAGTCAGTGGCCAAAGCAAAATCTTATACTAAACAAAGCTAGTCAAGTCAATGCATCAGCAGCAACAAATAGAGAAAATTAAATCTTCACAAGGATAGTGTCAATAAGGCCAATCATACTCAAAGTCACTCATGTATTTTTTTTGTCCTTCTATTTTGTTTTCTATAGTACAACTGAATATATGCATAACATACATTTGTTTTACTGATCAAAATCAAAGATGATTTTATAGAGCTTCGAGGCGCATTCGGTATCACTAATGGTAACCTGTTTTGGTTTCTATGATTTTAGTGTCTTATGATGATATAGGTTTTAAAAGAAATCCGCGGCAATCATGCTTATAGTGAAAACTGTCGACAAGAACTGGGAACTATTTTTTCTGCTTCCGTATATTCCTTTTGGGGGGGCGGTATATGTGTGAGGTTTGGGAGGGGGGATGGGACTACTTGCTAGTAGAGCATAAATTTGTTAATGGCTATATCTTAGGCTAATTACTAGGAAGGTTACCTAACTTAGGGGATTGTTGGATACCACTTTCCTAGTAAGTTGCTGCTCTTAGTTTGTATATAATCAGTAGTTTATTCAATGCAAATCAATTTAGTGAATCATGCCAATGGAACTTCACTAAGAAAGTCCAAAAATCCTTAAGTGCTTAAGTGCATCCATGTTTATTCAAATCCTTAAGTGCTTGAAGGCAAACATAAGCACAACACAAAGAAGACATGATCAAAAGGACTCAGGAATAAGTGGCACCATCTCATGCTCCAGCTTTCCCCTAATTCTAGATAGTTCTTTTGTTTTTATATTAGTGGGACTAAATATTTTTGTGAAAAAAGATGAAATGTTAGTAGTTATACCTCTAAAAGTGGGACGACAGTTGGTACATCTTGAACTTTCAGCATAGATACTGGGGTTGGCGCGTTAGGATGCTGCTCACTACTACCCTATCTAATAGTACCACTGACGATAAGATTCCTCAATGCTTCTTCCACCTTAGCAGCCACTTCTTGTTCAAGTTTCTTGTCGAAATCTGCCTTAATTTCGAGGAGCTTCTAAACGAAGTCGTCTTTTGATAGAACACTATGAACCTCCTTGTACTTCATTCTGTGCTTTGCTTTTCCGAACACTTGTTGTATTCCAACATTTAGTCCACCAATAGCCTTCACACGCCCCCTGTGGTCTCGCTTGTCCTATAGCCTTTGACAAGGCATCAAGTCCATGCTCCTCTCACATAGGGTGCCAGCTTCCTTTGCTTTGGCCTCAATTTCTAGATGGTTGTCCTGTTAACAAAAATAATTAAAGCATAAACATGTTTCACATAAAGAATTAAAGCTTCCCTTTGCTTAGGCTCTAATCATTGATTTCTCTTTTGACATTTTTAACAACTTACAATTTTTTGAACTACTTCACATGTCTCTGTGTCTTTTGGATCAATACCCCAAGATCCATTTGAAAGTTTTTCTCATGCGCAAGCTTCCATGCTATGGGCCGTATCATCCTTCTAAGTGGAATATAAGTCACATGAGAACTAGAAGACTTCCAGTGACGCTTGAGGTGGAGGAGGGAGTCTACCACTTTTGATCAACTTCTCTCAGCTCCTACTATAAGAATTTTAGCCCAGATGATGTGGGTGCTTGTTTTGTTTTGCACTCGAACTTCCTTTTTGGCTTTAGGCCTTTGAAAAACAAAATGCATAAATCATATCATTAATATAATTAACATTACAAGTAATAATAAGAGTAAACCTATTCAAATGGTTTCACATTAATAGTGTAGTATCACACCTGAAATTCAGGGGTCTCATATGTTGCTGCAAATGTCTTCCACTGATCCTCGAAAATCAATCCTTCATAAGCCCCCCAAGGGATCTACATTTTTCTTAACCTTTTTACTCTCTGATGGTCCTCCATCGACTTCTTCACCTTGGGATGTCTTAGGTGCATGTGAATCAGCAGCAGTATCATCCTTCTTTAGCCAACGTCGCCTGAGCTTGGACTTGAAGTCTCTAAACCGAGCACCGACTAGTTCATGAAACTTCTTTTCCTCAAGTTCCATTTGGATCATCAATGTTGAAAAGCCTCTGTAAAAAAAATGAAACAAAAAAATTAAACAACTAATACGATAGCTACGATGTATATCAAGTCAATTATGACAAACAAAATGACCTTTGCCTATTCCCAATTCTTGCTCTTTTCCACTTCATCCAACTGATTATAACTCTCAACGTTAATATCCGTTCTCATAGCGCATGCACCAATTTGCTTACCATATTCATGACCCCATTTTCCAATGAATCAAACTCCAAAAACATAGGTGGTCCAATCATCTTAACCCCCCTTGAAAATCCTCGCCCTTGTTTGCGTTCGGATTTCGTAGATGAAACACATGAAGAAACAACATGCACAAAGCCCTGCAAGTGAAAAGATTAAACATGAATTAATAGAAGGCACATTAGCGAGCCAGTTACACATGAGGAAACAACATGCCAATTCACTATACAGGGCCAGCAGCGCAAGCTACAAGTTAGGGGCAATTGTTATACCACGAAAATTATTCAGCTACTTATCAGGGTTAAAAGTCATTATAACTATGAATTCCCAGGTTAAGACTTCCAGCTAAAGGATCCAGCTTTTAAGGAAGCTCACCAGCTAAGAAGAGCTAGCTAAAGCTTCCCAGCTAAGGAATACAGCTTCATTCAAAAGGCGTTATGATTCAGAGTTGTCAAAGCCTAAAAATCCGTAGAAGAGTAAAAGCCATAAGTACAGAAAGACAATAAAGAGTGAAGATCATGCTTAGCAGCATTATTCGCGGATATGAATGGAGATTTAGGAGCAGTTACAGGACGTTGCTGGTTCAAACGGATACATTTTCTTTGCTATATATATAGTTGAAATGATTGTATAGAAACACAAGTTCATTCGCACTTAGCATTTACATATTGATACAAACACCTTATTCTAAGAGCTTACGAATTACATAGATACAAAGGCACTAGGGCTGTAATCAAAAGTATAATGGATTGGTGGACTCGAAGCCACCCCCAATTTTTCCCTTATTCCACGGGTTTCCGGGTCACCATCTCTGGTGTCTTGTCTCTATTTTTGTTTTGCTTTCTTTGCTCATTCTAGCTGTGTTCAGCAGCTTCCATCTACCTGGAAGTATTCTAGCTGTAGTTCCTTGCTAATTTTGCCTTAGCATAATTTAGCATAAACAATACTTTCTTGTTGTTCCTTGTTCACTAGTTTTTTCCCATTGTTCATTGTTCACTAACTTCTTCTCTATTGTTCAATAATATTAATAGTTCATTTATATTGTTCATTCATTTTATTCAATTGTACATTAGTTTCAATCTAAATTTCATTCATTATCATCTAATGTTCATTTTCCATTTTGTTGTTAGCTTAAGAACGGTTAAGTTGATATTCCTTGTTGTTGATGAATTCTCTGTTGTAGACTTGTGCAGAAATGTCTTTTTCTTCGTGTTCAAACCCAAAAACGAAAACCAACCCGAAGGTTTGGTGGCTGGTTCCCCTCCGATGCTTAAGTCAGGTGGCAAGGGGAAAAGATAAGTTTTGAATGTATTTTAGCAGCGTAAGTTTAGGGACTAGCTGAGATTTCTCCATTTTACCTGATTTTGAGGACTTTATATATTATTTGATTTTAGAAAGGTGTCACCCCACTTATATAACGGCTAAGCAATTAGAAGATGACACGTGGCTTAAAAATGATTCACTGAATGGTTCTAACCCATCATTTACAACCCTTCATTGGGATCGGGCCTATGATTATT